>CBVK0103601909.1:0-24740 GCA_900067695.1 Picea abies | reverse complement strand
TGTATGACCACTTACAATATATCCACCATGAAAACTTTGCTCTTAAAGAGCTTTCCAATGACTCTAACCTAATTGTAGACTATTGAGAGACTATGTAGTTATAAGATCATATTACAGACCAGCATTGAAGGTGTAACTCACTACCTTCTTGGACTAATATGATGCCTTTTAATGGACTGATATTGTTGCCTATTATTGGACTGATACACATCCTTAAAATGGACTAATTTTGTGCCATGTTGTGGATTGTTATAGCAGCCTCTTGTGTACTGGTATTTGTTGCCTATATTGCATGTTATAGTAGCATACTGTAGAATTATATGTGTTGCCTATATTGATTGTTATAGCATATTCCTGTAGAATGATATGCATTGCCTATAGGGATTGATATACTTCAACAAATTAAACAAGAACTCAAACCCTCACAAAACACATTGACAATAAGGAGAGTCGACCTATGCTTATACAGGAATGGAGAGGTGAAGGAGAGTGATCAAAATAGAAACTTTATTGCATGCTAGACATAACTCAACTTTAAATGTTAGTTCAATTTATAACTTTACTTTACACTTCAGTTACAACTCTCCCTTGACATGGCACTACATGTTATTCCAACTCAACAATTGACTCGACCTTGACTGGACATGCATGCAATGCATGTCATGCATGAAACATGCAACTAGACATGCATGCAACATGCATCATGCATGCATGCAACATGCAACATGCAACATGCGGCATGCAACATGCAACATGTGATATGCAACAAAAACTTGACAACTTTGGCATTGACCTAGACACACAATTTTGACTTTTACAACTCGACTCTTTACATGGCAATTCAAATTTATTCATGGTGGATGGTGTTACATATGCCAACACACTAGATCAATACATTTACATCATTTGCAATATCAGGAAGATTGTTTGTTTATGAAAAGATCATACATTAATATTGAATGCAACAAACAAAATATGGTTGAAACACAAGAACCAACCAAGTTGCAGTTCATCAAAAACACTTTGCAAAAGTTAAGCAAATGATATCATGCAGAGTTTAAGCCAAAAGCTCGAGTATCAAAAAGTAATAGATTGCATGAGGACATGCAATATCTTCAGTTTGGGGGTATGTTGAGTCTCAAAATGGTCCTTATTTTCACTCCATTAATTCACTAAAACCTTCACAATTACTTCCATTTCACCTTCTCCATTAATTCACTAAAACCTTCACAATTACTTCCATTTCACCTTCATATCACCTCCACATCATTACATTTACCTCATTATTGGGTTAAAACTATGCTTTTCCAAAATTTATCAATTCTTAACATTTTTAAGTGAATTTGTGGTTAAACTTTAGAAAATAATATGCTTATACTTATACCTAACCATTAGAATGAGTTTGTTGACATGTGTAGGTGATTTGGAAGCTTCCAAGACAATCTTATGTGGCCTCCAATACTCAAATTCGAATTCCCTTCAAGATATGGAAGGAGATTTGGATAAAGGTCAAAGAGGATATGTGTCTCATCATTTGCCATTTGGTTGTAACTATATGAGATTTTTATGGATCTAGGGAGAGAATAGTGGATCTCCATTAATGGGGTAGTTTCTTATGCTCTTATATAAATAGGAGAGACTTCTCCTTTCAAGATGGATATATAGATATGGAGATGGAGGAAAGATAGAGATAGATGGAGATATAGGTGTGAAGTTCAGGAAATTCTCATGTTTTGAATTGATGTAATCATATTCTTTTGAATACAAGACATGCTTCCATTTTGATCTCTATTTCGTGTTAAGACTATGGTGTACTTGCTGAAGGATGGAAGGGCCCCCATGCACTGATGCCAGTACACCTATGTGTTGTATATAGTAGGTAAAATTTGTCATTTGTATATTCATGTTATTTTTGTGTTCTTTTCTTTAGTAGTTTAGAATAGACAACTTCAATCCTCGCACATATTGTGTTGTGCCTCTAAGATTACAAGCTCCTGGTTGACATTAAATCGTTGAGAATTTATGCGACACATTTTTCACCCAAAACTTCTCCCAAGATGGAAGAAGATATTAAATTGCAAATATCCAGCCTGTAAATTGAAGGAATCGCTCAATCCTGGTGGCACACTCAACTAGAAAATTCAAAATTGATCATTGAGCTCGGTACAACACCAGCCCCGACAACTGAATGCATTAGTTCTTAGGAAAAATTTTGTCACACCTTGCATGAGCGTTTCTACCACCCAGGGATATCTCCATAATATTCTCTCCAAATGTTTGAAGCTCTGACTGTTATCCACACAGTCCATCCAAAGCTACATATATTTCTTCTGCAAATTTCTCATATAGTTACATATCAATGATCCCAAAGAGGTATTACTCATAAAATTTAATTTGGGTTTATCGATGCATAAATGTCGTGAAGTTGATTTCTTTGAGAGCTCCTTCTTGGATAAGCCCTTATTACAGGCCTTGGTCGTGGAACATAAAGTGGCTCCTTGAATCTTCTCTCCACAAATTCGACCCCCATCTTCCAATCCTAACACTTTGCATCCCCAATATTACACTTCTTCTCCCTCTATGCCCATAAATGTGCCATGGTGCACTTCTCACAAGACCAACTCACACAACTCTACATATTTAAACGCCCTTAATAATTTACACATATTTTCATAGGTCACTCCCAATGAACTCGTTGAACAACCAAAAATCATATCTCTTGACAAACCCACAAGGGTCAACCTCTCCCTCATCCTCGTGACTACTCCCAAATGGGGTCACACTAACATTCCCCTCTTTACTCATAACTATCAAATTAAACATCAACTCACCACACTCATTTTGGACAATGGAATCCAGAATAATCTTGTCTCCCAAGACTTAGTCCATCATTTGCAACTTCCCATCACCCCTCACCCAGATCCCTATCAACTTGGTCGAGTACAAAAGGGAGGACCTTGTATCACTATCTCCCAGTGTTGCATTGTCACATTTTCTATTGGACCCTTTCGAGATACGATGGTCAGTGATGTATCACCTTTATATTATGTCGACCTATTATTGGGTCTCCCCTACCAACAAGACAAACACAATGTTTACCATGCAAAATCCCATCAATACAACTTCAACATGAGGGGCGCACCTATGTGCTTACCTCAGTGACACACACTTCCCCTCCACCACTTCCTGGGAAAGAAGCAACTAACCAAGTCATTCACAAAAAATATGTTTTTGTATGTTTGGTACGCCCTGTTAAACCCAAGAACCTCACTAATCTGGCACCTCCCAAAATACTACCTCTCCTCGAGAAATTTTCATATGTTTTTTATTCTCCCATAGGGTTGTTACCCTCTCGATCCATTTCACACTCCATCAATATCATTCCTAGCACAGCATTTCCCAATGCACCATCATATCTACTTGCTCCCAAAGAGGCTACATAAATCAAACGACAAAATGGCCAACTTCTTGAATCTGGCCATATTCAACCCTCCTCTCCCTGTGCCTCTTCATCTTTCATTATTCCAAAGAAGGATATTGTTGAATGGCATCTCACTTTCGATTATCATGCCATTAACAAAGCTACCATTAAAAATTGATATCCTTTACCCCATATTGAGGATTTTCTTAACCACTTACAAGGGGCCTCCTTCTTCAGCAAGATGGATTTGACCTCCAGATATCATCAAGTGCGCTAACATACAACAGATATATGGAAGACAACGTTCAAGACCAAGTTTGTTCTTTATGAGTGGTTGATCATGCCCTTTGAACTCACCAATGCACCAGAAAACTTCATGTGTCTAATAAATGACATCTTCAGGTCACATCTGGGTAAGTTTATAGTGATTTATATTGACAATATTTTGGTTTTCAGTAGGTCCTAGGAAGCACATCTTTAGCATGTATGCACAATATTGGAGTTACTGTGGACACATAGGATTCATTATGGACCGAATCGGGGTGCGTCCATATCCCTCTTGAGTTCAGTCCCTATCTGAATGGTCATCACCATTCATTGTGCATACACTCAAAAATTTTATGGGTGGCATTAATTTCTACAGGAAATTTGTCTCCCATTTCTCACAGTTGGCTCATCCGTTGAAACATTTATCTAATCAAGAAAAGTTCATGTGGAATTCACGTTAAATTATGATCTTGATTCAATACTGTAAGTACTTCTTTGAATTCTTACTATACTTTTAACTTAGATTCTTAATGCATAATCAAAACTGAACAGTAAAAAACATAGAGAATAACCAACATGCATTTTCGCACCATATGTACCCTAGGGAAACCCTATACAGGGATAAAAACCCCAGCAAACAAACTTCATTTATTTCAAAGACAGTGTATGACCACTTACAATATATCCACCATGAAAACTTTGCTCTTAAAGAGCTTTCCAATGACTCTAACCTAATTGTAGACTATTGAGAGACTATGTAGTTATAAGATCATATTACAGACCAGCATTGAAGGTGTAACTCACTACCTTCTTGGACTAATATGATGCCTTTTAATGGACTGATATTGTTGCCTATTATTGGACTGATACACATCCTTAAAATGGACTAATTTTGTGCCATGTTGTGGATTGTTATAGCAGCCTCTTGTGTACTGGTATTTGCTGCCTATATTGCATGTTATAGTAGCCTACTGTAGAATTATATGTGTTGCCTATATTGATTGTTATAGCATATTCCTGTAGAATGATATGTGTTGCCTATAAGGATTGATATACTTCAACAAACTAAACAAGAACTCACACCCTCACAAAACACATTGACAATAAGGAGAGTCGACCTCTGCTTATACAGTAATGGAGAGGTGAAGGAGAGTGATCAAAATAGAAACTTTATTGCATGCTAGACATAACTCAACTTTAAATGTTAGTTCAATTTATAACTTTACTTTACACTTCAGTTACAACTCTCCCTTGACATGGCACTGCATGTTATTCCAACTCAACAATTGACTCGACCTTGACTGGACATGCATGCAATGCATGTCATGCATGAAACATGCAACTAGACATGCATGCAACATGCATCATGCATGCATGCAACATGCAACATGCAACATGCAACATGCGGCATGCAACATGCAACATGTGATATGCAACAAAAACTTGACAACTTTGGCATTGACCTAGACACACAATTTTGACTTTTACAACTCAACTCTTTACATGGCAATTCAAATTTATTCGTGGTGGATGGTGTTACATATGCCAACGCACTAGATCAATACATTTACATCATTTGCAATATCAGGAAGATCGTTTGTTTCTAGTTCATAGGAATTTTATGTTCAACCTAAATTTTTCTAGATGCCTTGAATTTTTCTCACGATTCACAAGGCTTGACTAGGCTCACAGAGGTTGTGTGTTCCCCTTGACTTTTTCACTATTTTGTCTATGCTCACAGAGGTTGTATGTTCCCCCTTACTTTTTCATTAGACTTACATCTTGAATTTTGTCTTAGACTTACAAGGATTCTACCTTTGCCTTGGCTTGACTCACAAGATCATATAGCATCTCATTCGTCTTGAATTTTGGTTTGACTCACAGAGGTTTTATGTTCCCCCTGGATTTTTTCAATACCTCACAAGACTAGTTGATTCTCCAAATATCCCTGTCTAGCCTCAGGGTGGCCCATATGGCCTCTCATTAGAGAATGACTATCGATGCTACCAAATTTAACACTCCCTCTCAAGGAGGGAGTCATTCTCAGCCACACCAAGATTGCCTCTCAGCTACACAAATTGTCTCAATGGAAATGGCTTGTTCAAGATATCAGCTACATGCTCGTTCATGGCTATGTATTGTAGCTTTGTAGTTTTTCTCTGGATCGAGTCTTGAATGTAGTGGTACTTCAAGTCAATATTTTTTGACCTATCATGAAATATCAAGTTCTCGTTCAACTTTATGCAACTTTAATTATCACAGTGAACTACTGTCATCTCAAGCTTGTCACCAAACAACCCAGAAACCAATTTTCGGATCCATATTGCTTCCTTGCTAGCATCACTTGTTGAAATGTACTCAACCTATTATGTACTCTGTGCAATGGATCCTTTTTTACTGCTTGACAAAGAGATCGTAGTGGATCCTAAACTAAAGTAGTATCTGGAAGTGCTCTTTTGGTCCACTAGGATTTCTGTCAAGTCAGCATCTGCATACCCATGCATAAATAAACCTCCACTGGATGTATATCTCATACCATAGGTGATGGTCCCTCTAAGATATCTCAAGATGTGTTTTTCTTCCACCTAGTGTCTTTGTCTCAGTTCAGCCATGAGTTGACCCATTGCAATCATTGGATATCATATATATAGCCTGGTGTGGATCATATACATCGATGATCCAATCATCTACCTATGCATGGTGGGATCCACCAAATCTAAGCTTGTATCATAATCATGCATCTTCCTCAGGTTGGTAATCATCGGAGTGGACATGGATTTATAATCCATCATACCGAACCTCTTTAACACATCCATTGTTTATTTTACTTGTGACAGAAATATCTCACCCTCTCTTTGCCACACTTCCAATCCTAGGAAGTAATGCATCAAGCCTAAGTCTTTCATCTCGAATTCTAAGATTAACTCCCTTTTACACTAAGATATTATCCCTTCATCTCATGTTACAAAGAAATCATCAACATACAGGATTAGTATAACAGGTTGGTTCCCTCTTACCTTGAAGTACAGGTTCGCATCAACATCACTTTTCAGAAATCCTGAGCTTTTAAAAAAGTCGTCAATCCTGTCATACCAAACTCTAGGAGCCTGCTTAAGACCATACAAGGCCTTCCTTAGCTTGCATACATGAGTGTCTTTGTTATGCAGTACAAAACCATTGGGTTGTTTTACAAAGACCTCTTGTTTAATCTTTCCATTCAAGAATGTTGTTTTTACATCCATCTGATGTAACTTCCAGCCAAGAACTAAAAGCAATAATAAATCGAATGGAGGTATACCTAGATACAGAGGAAAAAGTCTCTTCATAGTCAATTCCTTCTTTCTGAGTGAATCTTCTCGCTACAAATATTTCTTTGAAATTTTCCATACTCCCATCGACTACATGTTTTATCTTATAGATCCATTTGGAGGAGATCATTGATTTGACCTTTGGCCTCAGCACAATGTCCCAAACATTGTTCTTTAGAATTGACATGTATTCCTGAAGCATGGCATCCTTCCATACTTGTAATTTATGTGCTTCTTCAAATTAAGAAGTTTCGACATCACTGATATTGCTCATCAATGAAACATAGCCTCCAAACCTATGAGGCCTCTTACTTTCCCTGAAAATTCCTTTCAGAGCAGTTATGTTTTATGCTTCCTGCATTATTTCTTTAAGCCATCCTGGCTTCCTTTTGGCTGGAGGTTCTTCAAGATTTATTTACAACTCTTCAGCAGGTTCTAGGGTCTCATCACTTTTCCCTTCATGAGGTTCCTCCCTCTGAACATCTGACTCTTCACTTTCAAAAGAGGGTGAAGCTAGTTGAACTGCTTATGATTCCTATTGAATCTCTCTGGATTTCTTGAATGCAAATTCCTTATGGAAATTCACATCCCTACTTACCTCTATCTACTTATGAACTAGAACATAAATCCTGTAAGCCTTGTAATTCTTTTTATACCCCACAAAAACCCCTTTCTTGCGCAAGGGTTCCATATTTGTCCTCTTCTCCTTAGATACATGAATATATACAGGACATCCAAATATCCTTAGATTCCCTACTTCAAGTTTGATTTCTAAGAACACCTCTTCAGGAGTCTTGTCTTTTAAGATAGCATGTGGACACCTATTCTGAATATACACGGTAGTGGAGGTAGATTTTTCCCATAAATAATTTCACAGATCCTAGTCAAACATCGTGGATTTCGTTGCCTCACAAATTGTCCTATTTTTCCTCTTAGTAACACCATTTTCCTTATGGTTTTATGGCATGGTCAACTGCCCCTTGATTCTTTCTTCCTTGCATAAATCCTCAAACTAGAGATATTCTAACTCTCCTCCATTATTTGTTCTAAGGGTTATGATGTGTTTCCCTGTTTGTCTTTCAATAAAAATTTTATACTCTTTGAACTTATCAAATGTGTCCCTTTTCACTTTAAGAAAATAGATCCAACATTTTCTTGAATAATCATCAATAAAAATGACATAATAAAAACAACCACTGAGTGAAGGAGATGACATGGGACCACATACATCAGAATGAACGAGATCTAATATGCCCTGAGCTTTTATGTCACTGCTAGGAAATTCTTTATTTATATTTTACCTAGCATGCATCCTTTACAAATTTCATTTTTACTAAGAGAAAAAGAGGGCATGCCACATACCATATTCTGCAAATATGGAAGTTTTTTGTAATGAATATGCCCAAGTCTTATGTGCCACAACTCACTGAAGTTAGTAGCATTATGAGATAATGCCTGAACTCATTGTCATGTCACAACGTATAGTCCTCCTCTGTGAGTCCCAATAGGTTTTGTTGTACTCAAATGGCTACCTTTATCCCACAGAAGTGCCTTCTTGACCTTGAATATCACTTGATATCCCTTGTCCTCAAGGGTTGCAACTGATAGTAGATTCTTTCTGAGCCCTGGAACATATAATACTTCATCAACATGAAGCCTATCCCCAGATTCCAATTCGAAGGAGATAGAGCCTACTCCCTTTATCTTGTAACATTTTTCATCCCCAAGCTCAACCTGCTCTACAAAATATTTTGTCTTTAAATATGAGAGGATCTCCTTGTACCCTATCATGTCCTTTGATGCACCACTGTCTACTAACCAAGTTTTCGGCCCTGTGATAATTGTATTGGATAAAGAAGAAACCAAGTAATATTATTTTCTATTTTCTCTCTCATTAGAAGGACTTTTCTGTTTTATTTTGGATTCATCATCCTTGTTGTTCCTGAGTTTATACTTTAAGGATCTAAAGTATACCGTCAAGGCATCTGAAAAAAACAGAGGGAGCTAAGAATAGAATAAAGACTGATAAAAAGGTAAAGGCTATTGTCGGTTTCTCAACTGTCTCTGTTGAAACTCCCAATTTTCCTAGATACTGATGTCTCTCTCAATTGTTGCCCATGAACGCTCTAAGTCAACCCAGTTATTTGTTGTTTGTAAAATAGTGTTAAATAAATTTACAGCAATGCTGGTTTGATCCAAGAGACCGGGCTCGTTGTTAGGCTTCCTTGCAGCTGGTACTGTCATGAAAATGGAAAGTAAAAAAGAATAAGATTCTATGCTTTCTTTTTAGGATGATTATATCTATTCCAAAAAGTAACGAGAATGATGTTAAAACATAAATAAATAGTCAGATCAAATTGTAGGCCTTTTCTTGTATATGAGTTAAATTTTTAAAGAAAATAAATATGCATGATATGGAGAAAAACATAAAGCTATTAGCAAAATGAGGCATCAATTTCAGAGGAATCTCACATTGTAATAGAAGACTAGAAAATGATAAAAATATTAATGAAGCATATGATGTTGAAATCTAAGTATCTACAGGTCTTGTATCTGTTGATAACGGATACAGAGAAAAAACTATAAATGATTTGAAATAACAAAAATAATAATTTTCACAGTAGAGGTTGCACTAAATTGTGGTCAAGCATTCATCAATTAAACATGTGTAGGAAAGATGGCATGACAGGGAAACACATAACTCAGAGGTGACAAGATCTGGAATCTTCAATTTGCATTTCTATTAATTTAGAGTTTCTTCAAAATTACTTCGTCAACAGTCTTTTTCAGAGAGATCAAAAAGCCTCGTTTTAATCTTTGTTCCCTGTATTTATACAAGGTCATCCATACTTGATGGTTAACAATCTCCTACTTCCTAGGAGAAAAGTAGTTACAAAACTGCAACCCTAACCGTTGCATGATTAACTTTTGTTTATCTATCATTTCAACAGTATGAGTTTCAAAACGATCTTGATTGCTTACTCGAAGTCTCTCCCTCCTTTGATGCTACACATCCAATACATTTCTCCAAAAAATGAACAAAGTTTCTAGGAGGTGTTGGAAGATCTTTAGTCTCAAACAGATAGAACTTTCTTTGTACCTTTGGGAACCAGTCTTCAAAACCTTGGTCGAAAAACTTGATCGCCTATAATTTTACATTGGGTTGTACCAACCATTTGTTTATTAGGTTGACATCGATTTCTTTCAATTGTAAAATTTCAGTCTGAATCTTCTTCAAACTTTCTTTGTAGTCCAACGGCTTCTTTTCAATGTTTATCTGCCCTAGTGACTCGGAGCAGTCATCTTTTTCAATCCCTAATGCTTTCTTATCCAAAGAATCGAGGATTCCTTCACAATCATCTTTGATTTATTTGACTATCTTCTTGCTCTCAGACATATTTGTTTCTCATACCTTGAGCATGATGTTTCCTTTTATTTGTTCTGTGACAGAGAGATTTATATTTTTTGTCGCCTTTTTATTCCCTGAACATGCAACCGCTTTCTGGAAAGTATTCCTTGCTATTTTAGCTTCCTTTTCTAGTAGAATAATATTATCAAGAGATTCACTTACCTCTTGAAGGTAATTCTGGACAATCCCTATTTTGGAGATCAGTCCCTGTTGCTCGGCTTCTATCTTTGTATGCGTTTCCAGCGAGAGGGTCTGGAAATCCTTTAAATATATAACCCGGCCTTCCATCAAATTTAACCTAGCCTGTAACTATTCTACATGCTCCTTTTGCTGAGAAACCTGCACTTGACTTACTTGTATCTTCTGGTTCATTTCGTCCAGGCTTGATTTGAGTAATTGAATTTCTACCCTTTCGACAGCCCTGGTCTACTCCAAGATTTTACTCACCTCTTCTTTGATGTTCTTCTCAACATTCTTTAACTGATATTGTAATTGAGCTATCATGTTATTACTTTTCTTTATCCTCGTTATCATGTTTCCCACGGCAAAAACGTTTTATGTTTCCATGGCTCCCATGGAACCTGCTATCTCTGTAGTGAAATCCTCCTCCTCCAAATTATGTCCATCTATCAAGACTTTATGTTTTTTTACCATACTCCCCTCCTTCATATACACATCTTGTTTAAGGACGGCCTTCCTTTTTCTATTGAAAAAATAATCAGAAGGAGGAATCTCATCTATGGAGATAGAGGTGAGGTCATCAACAAATAGGGCTCTTGTCTGTGGGAATCCAAAAGCAGACTGTAAGGGGGTTAAGTAAGCTATGGGACTTCCTATATCTATATATCCTTTCCCTCCTATCGCCTTAGGCGTATTGACATCAACACCAAGTGATGAAGGGGGAGTAAGCTTACTAAACTCAGGAGGTCTCTCGGACCTCCTCTCTTCTTTTGTCTCTAATTTTTTTGTCTGTAAAGCCTCTTTGTTTTGTGGGGGCCTTTCCATATATTGTGGGACTTTTTTGGGATTTCCCTTCTTCTCTGCTTCCTATTCGAAGCCTGGGGGAACATTTTCTTGCTCTTAGGGGAGGGTAATTGCTTCTCCTTCCAGTACTTTGGGCAGACCACTCTGTCTATGCTTCTGAAAGGTCTGAAAGCTATCTTTTAGGTCGAACGACAGTGTCTGTACTCATTCTAACACCTCTTTATAAGTCTTAGTCCCTTTGAACATGTCATCCCAAGGGGACTACTCATGTTCATATGCTTTCATATTGCAATGTATCAAATTTTTGTTCACTAGTTGATAAGGGTTGTGCCTTTTGTACTCGATATTTAACAATTTGACTTCTTCAAGTGCTTCTTCTTCCACCTTGGAATGGCCTAAGTTTTGTAATGAAAATTTTCCGATGTGCACAGGGAAGATTGGCCAGGACTTATTTTAAGCCACCTTTATCTCTATTATGATCCCACCTTTCACTATTTGATGTGCTACTTCCCTACACACCAGTTTGTCTGGGAGGAATTTTGGAAGCGCGTGAGGGGGGATTGAGCACCCATAAACCCTGATGTAGGAGAATCTTTCCTCAATGAACCAGTCGGTTATTGCCTTGAGGTTTTTTGAAACTATTTCAAAAATGCGAGGAGGGTCACAGCTAAAAAACATTTGATGCATTGGTATTACCATGAAATGACAAATTTTGTAAAATGAATTTTTTGTGTTTTCTTCCCACAACTCAGAGTGATACTCATGAATGGGTTCAAGGCAGGTTATGTTCCAACTCCAATTCATCAAGGGGAATGGAGTCATAAAACAAATTGCGTCCATGATGTATGTTGACATGTAAAAGGCCACTGGTTGACCTTGGGATCTTGCAGCTTTGTAATCTGAAACCTCTTTGGCTATGTTATCGGATAAAATATTTCTCCAGTTGAAACTATATCCTTCTGATGCTTCCTCTAAAAAGGGCACCCATTCTGTGGGGAAATTACAGGGACTCTTTTTTGCCGAAGAGTCTGCATAGCATCATGGCTACATAAACCATGTACTCATTCAACGAAGCTGTGGCATAAATTCCATGGGTATCGGCCCTAAATTTTGATGGACATATCCACCAGCCTTTGATTAAATCAAGGTAAGTTTGGTCTGCCTCAGTACATTCCTTTCTCTGAAATTCAACTATAAATTCGGCATTGTAAATGTATTTAGGATTGGGTGAGAGTTTGTACATTACCTGGATATGTTCAGGTCTGAATGAATCGATAATGACCGCTTGATCATTTAAAATGCTTCTCATTGGAATATAAATCTTCTCTAAAGCCCAACTGATCATGTTGTTGTATTCCATAAGCCATGGGCATGCTACAATCTGGTGAAGTTCTGATTCTGCTATGTCCCAAAGGTGATTCTCAGAATCATTAGGGGAATTTTTGATCTCGTAGTCTATAATTTCATAGATTTGTCTCCAGGATTTTATCGAGTCGATAGCATCTAGTGTCGTGTCGGATATGACATCTCCCTCTGGGCTAAAAATATCAGTTATATCTTCACTCTTCTTGGGTCCCTTCTTTGGTGCCATAACTTTCGTATTGGAACGAAAAACCTGTCACAGAAGAGAGGTGTATAAGCTTGGTTGGATGTGACTTACTCATGATAGAAAGAACAAGAATAAATTTCAAAACACAGACCTTTAATTTTCCTTTAACTCATTTTATGGTGAAAGTACCGATGCAGATACCAATAATTTAATACCTTTAATGCAGAGAATATTTCTGAGATACGCATTTTCGTCACAAAAATCACCAACTATTCGTTATTAATATGGCCATATTTCGGCGATTCTAAATTCAAAATTTGAAAGATCTCGTTCAATGGAACCCGAACAATGAAAATACCTAAGAATTTTAATTACCATTAATTGTGTTTTTAAAACGAAGTTAGTTCATTTTAAACGTTGATTTTGAGTCGAGATTTCGTGTTTCGGGTTTTCGGGGATCTTGCTTACATGAGGTATGTCACCACTAAACCCCGAATCTCGAAATCGTGATGAGATTAGTTTAGGCCTTAGCTTTGGTATTGAGTTGGGACTTCGCGTTTTGGGGTTTCGGGGATCTTGCTTACACAAGGTATGTCACCACTAAACCCCGAATCCCGAAATCGCGATGAGATTAGTTTAGGCCTTAACTTTGGTATTGAGTCAGGACTTCACATTTCAGGGTTTCGAGGATCTTTCCTACACGAGGTATGTCACCACTAAACCCTGAATCCCAAAATCGCGATGAGATTAGTTTAGGCCTTAACTTTGGTATTAGTAATTTAATTAATCAGGATCAATAACTAACTTCCATTTTTTTTTCGGGAAATCGGGGATCGAAATTTTGCGATTCGAAATGTATTGAAAACGTATTGTTCTGAGTGAACCCGAATCTCGAAAGGTTAAATTAACTCCTTTAGGGTTTTAATTTATCGTGATTAAAAGTACTTTACAGAACATGCGTCGAGACTTTAAAAACACTTGAGTTTTTTGCCTTTTATTATTAAAAAATAAATCCATTTTGGGATTTCGGTACCAGGATTTTGGGACTGATAGCGAGGATTATACCTTATGAAAAGTTGAATCCAAAAAAGAAAAGTTTTAGTCTTAGAGATAAAAAAATTTAGGACCTGGTTTCAACATAGGCTCCAATTGGGGACCTCGTCTCCTTGTGGGACGAGGAGAACAAGTGGACTTAGTGCCTTTATTGGGTAAATGGGGTCAGTTATTCCATTCTGTGAGACATAGTTGTAAAAACCCAACCGGGAGGATAAAGATTTCAACCTTAACTTCAGAAAATTTTCGAGATTAAAACATTCGACAATCTCGAGATAGTCTCACACAGATTTCCCTTTCTAAAACCGACCTCAAATTTGTGCAAGATAATCGAAACAAGATTAGTCACTCTACCAGTTTTTATTTGATCGTATTCAAATCAAGGGACTCTTAGAGTGTAATCTAGAATCCCATAATCTTAAAGTGTAACCTGGCTAAAAGAAGAAAATTACCAGAGCATCTTGCAATTCGTGTATAACAGCCTTGTCCGATATGTAGACATTGCTTCACTGCCAGCGAGCCTATTCAGTACCCCGGTGAAGTTATCAGATTTTCCACATTGAATTTCCTTTCACCACTTCATTATTTTTAGCATTTAAATGCCGAGATGAAGGCAATCATATAATGAATTTCCTTTCATCATCTCTTTAGATTAGATGGGGGAAATCAATAATGAATTTCCTTTCACCATCTCTTTAGATTAGATCGGGGCAATCAATAATGAATTTCCTTTCACCATCTATTTATATACACTTTGTTATGAAGTGGGGGCAATCAATAAGTATATAACATACTCAGGGAAAATATACTACTTAAAATTTTTTACAGCAAAGGTCTGTCAACTTATTTAAAGAGCTTTGGATTAATTTTCTTTTGGCCCTCAGACACTTTAACTTTATGGAGAATCTCGGGGAAAACTTATTACTATTTCTTAAGAACTTCCCTTGAGCGAAAATGATCATTTTATTTTTGCTAGAATGACTAAAAAGGTTAGGATTATCCCAGACATACTTCCAGTTCAGCCAAAGTTTAGGAGAAACATAGAATTTTACCTATCCTCGCTTTGAAAGTTAGTCTGGATGTTTCCAAAATTAAGATGGGACCTTTTCCTGATTTCTTTCTCTTTTTTTTTAAGAGACTAATGGGAAAAAAGTCAGGTTTGGGTGAAGAGTAAGCTTGATAGTGATCGAAGGGAAAAGGTGAGAGAACCTCAGAAACTTAGGAGTGCTAACGATTATTAATTTTTATTTTTTTTGGAATCTTAACTGTCGTGAAATTTAGTGTCTCGTTCATTGGTACCTCTTAGGAGATTTTTAACTCGGGTTCCCAGGTCACAGTTCATACCTTAGTAGTTCATTGTATTTACAACCAGAAGATTGTTTACTTATTACCTTTTTGGTAAGTATTTATCATGATTATTCATGCAGATTGCCCTTATAGTATAGTTGATCTCTTGAGTACTTGACGATTTTCCTACAAATAAAATGAACTGATAACTGTCAAACACTCATACAAATTTTTTGAACTGCTAGATTTGAACTATTTTGTATTTGCATTTTCAGAAGAAAAAATATATATATATATATATTATTATTATTATTATTATTTTTGTTTTTTTTTAACAAAATTAAACTTACCAAAAGCAACGTAACTATAAAGAAAACGTGAAAACAAACCCGTATGTACAATGAAAGTTCGAAAATATATTATTGCATGTAGTGTTTAAGGTATCGCCCATTTACAGGGGTGCTTAGAATGTCTCCATCGAGATTTTCTAATGAAAAAACATTTTTTCCTTTTGAGGTCGAGACTCTATAGGGGCTAGACCAGATCGAATCGAACTTGTCATGTTTTCCAGTGTCTTCTCTTCTAGCTTCCCATTTTAGTACCATATCTCCAGAGAGGAAATCTCTATACTTAGCCTTTTGATCAAATAAAGCCTTCATCTTATCCTAATATCTCTGCAACTTTTCGTTTACTTTTGCTCTATTTTTTTGAACTTCGACCTGTTGGTTTTCTCTCTTGGTAATGTCTTTAGGTTCTTTGTTTGAATCTTGCCAAAGTTTCATTACTGGTAGAGCAAGATTGATTGGTAAAATAACATCAGTTCCATATACCATCTGAAAAGGGGACATCCCAATTTCCCTTTTGGTACTTATCCTATTGGCCCATAGAGCATATTTCAAATGGATATGCCACGTTTTCTTGTTCTTAGTCAATATTTTTTTGATCACGGTTGTCAGACTTTTGTTAGATGACTCAGCTAAATCGTTGCCCTACGGATAATAAGCTATGGAGTGTCCTAATATGATGTTAAATTTTTGGCAAAAGCTTATCATATCCATTGATTTAAACGCTTGTGCATTATCGGTGACTATCTTTTGAGGACAGTCGAATCTGAATAAAATATTTTCTTCTAGAAAATTGATTACAACTGCATTAGTTGCATTTCTCATGGGAATAGCTTCCACCCACTTAGTAAAATAGTCCGTTGCAGTTAGAATCCACTTGTGCTGAGCACTGGAATGTGGGTGAATCTCTTCGATGAAATCAAGACCCCATTGCTGAAAAGGGGCTTTAGTTTTAATTGGAATTAGAGGTAAAGCTGGGACTTTCTGTTTACCTGTAAACAACTGACAGGGAATACAAGTTCGAACTTTGGTGTTTACATATGTGAATAGTTTGGGCCAGTAATATCTAGATCTTAAGATTTTATAAGTTGTGGCTTACCAAGTGTGGTGTCCTCCACACAGTCCCTCATGGAACTCATTTATAACCTTTTTAGTTTCGGTCTCGACTAAACATCTCGGCAAGAAACCCAGGGGATCCTTCCAATATAATTTTTCGTCTATAATACAATATTTTATAGCATGTAGCTTCAGTGTCCTGGATTTAGATGGAGTTAGTTCAATGCGACATTGAAGATTCAATAGGTAAGAAACAATATCGCGGTACCAGACTAAAGAAGAAAACCTATCTTCTATATCAGTCGTAGGTGTAGCGAAATCGAGTTCATTTATCTCTAGGAAATCCTCGTCTTCTTGCTGCTAATTTATTCCAAGTGCCTACAAGTTTGATTCAGCTAGAAATTTAGCCAAACCCTGGCCTTTAATGAGTTTTGTTGGTTTGACTTCCAGATTGAACTCCTAAATCTTAGCTATCCATCTGCCTCTTCTCCCATCTCTATCTGGCTGAACCAGTATGTCTTTGACAGAGCTTATAGGAACATAGGCTATGATCTTCGAATGTAATACGTACGTTTTGAAGGCCTTGAGAGCCTTTACCATTGTGTAAGCTTGTTTTTCTAGTATATTGTATTTCAACTCAGCATCTCTCAGACTTTTACTGAAAAAAGCAATGGGTTGTTCAAAGCCTTCTTCGTTTTTCTGTAACAATACAACTGTGTTAGTGTGTTCAGAAGAGAAGGAAAAAATCAAAAATTCTTTTGTGTAATCAAGACTTGCCAAGACTGGCGCTTTGCTGATAACTTTCTTGATTCGTTGAAAATATGCTTTGGCTTCACTTGTCCACTTCATCTCACTGTTCTTTTTCAACATATCTGTGATCAGATTCACAATTTCGACGAAGTTAGGGATGAATCTTCTCAAGAAATTTATTTTTCCTACGAAAGATTGAATTTCTTTTACATTTCTAGGGATGTTTATAGTATCTATTGCTTCAATTATTTTGAGATCGATTTTGATTCTGTCTTTAGACACTATATGACCTAATAGCTTACCTTCTTGCATAGCGAAATGAGATTTTTTGGGATTGAGGGACAAACCAAATTTACGACATTTCTTGAAAGTTTGCTTCAGGTGCACTAGATGTTCTGCATCAGATTTTGAAAAAATAGTCAGATCGTCGAGATAGATAACAACAAATTTATCTCTCTCACCCATGAAGGCAATGTCCATGGCTCTCTGGAAGGTTTCCCCTGCATTCATCAAGCCGAAAGGAATTTTATCGTACATGAATTTACCCAAAGGGGTAGTGAAAGTTGTTTTTTCCTTATCATCTTGGTGTACTGTGATTTAATTGTAACCTGAAAAACCATCAATCGTCAACATTTTGTTAGCTCCAACTACTTTCTCTAAAACGTGGTCCATTTTAGGCAATGGGTAATTGTCTTTGAGTGACAATCAGTTCGGGTTTCTAAAATCAACACACAGTCTGATTTCTCCATTTTTCCTTCTTACTGGGACTAAATTAGCCACCCACTCAGCATATCTTGGTGGGATGATGATTTTGGCATCCAAGAGTTTTTTTACTTCTTTTTCTATTACTGGTAGCAGCATAGGGTTTATCTGTCTGATTTTCTATTTAAAAGGATTGACACCGAGTTTTAAAGGAATTTTATGTTCGATTATAGAAGTATCAAAAGTTCTCAATTCGTCGTAAGACCAAGCGAAAACGTCTTTATATTTTCTAAGCAACTCAGTGTATTTACTTTTGGTTTCTACGGACAGGTATTTGGATAGTTTCACCAACTAAGGGTTTTATTTGGTACCTATGTCACATTCCTCAACCTCTTCAGGCTAAGGTTGTAAAGTGGATCTTAAAGGGATATCATCTTGATTAAATAACCTTTCCAAGGGAATCAGGCCCTTGGGGATCTGATTTTTTTTAGAACAATCCCTTGGAGATCTGGTTATTTTTTAGAACAAGCATTCGATGATTGCCGATTTTAATGTGGAATTCTTGGGGTCCTCCCCTTCCTGCATGATCCAAATAGGATCATTTTGGTTTTCTTGGTCGGCTTGCATTTGGACAAACTCGTCTATTGATTCTAAAAATTTGCGCAGTTGTTCATCATCCTCAAAAACTTGCCAGTGTTGTATGTTATTGGGTATGGAAGGTCGGTGTCTCATTTTTATATGGTACTTTAGTTTGAAAGAAATGGGAGGTGTGAATTTTGAGGCTTCTTTGGCTAACGCATCAACCTGTTGGTTTTCAATTCTTGGAATGTAGTGAATTTTGACAAAGGAGAAGAAATTTTTGATCAGATCCCAAACGCAATTCCTATAAGACCTCAACCTAGGATGTTTGGCCTGGTACTATCGGTTTACCTGTTTTACGATTATCTCAGCGTCACCAAAGACTTCGAGGTTTTTTATTTTCATTCTCCTAGCGGCTTCTAACCCTAACACTAAGGCTTCATACTCGCATACATTATTAGTGTGGTCCACATTCCACTGTAGTCTATAGGAAAGGGGGATTACGAATTGATTATCAGGGTCCATAAGGAGTGCCCTAGCTCCAGCTCCAAAGTAGGATCAAGCATCGTCAAAAAACATCTTCCACACACCAGTTCTATATACATTTTTTTTAATTTTTAATTTTTCTGTTTTTTCTTCTGTACAACTTTCATCTATACCTAAATCAATATCATCATCAATGGATAAAATACAATTACCTAAATCTTGATCTGCAATATATACAGGGTGGTTATTCAGGTTGCGCGGATCACTTACCATGAATTCCAACCTAGTTTCTCTGTATAGGTGTGTGAACTGTCCTCCAAAAACTGGAATCATAGCATATGTCATGTCAAGCTGGAGAGATCCTCCAAGCTTGGCACCCCAAGATCTAGATAATAGCATACCATATTTCAGAGGGATATTGGCAACCACTACGTCCATGAGAATGCTTTTCACAGGTATTTGTGCCAGATTTACCACCAAGTCTTTAATCATGCCTATACATTTAACTTTTCTTGAATCGAATGAATATAAATCTCCATAAGGCCTAGTGATTTCGAGACCCAATTTATCCATAATGGCTTTAGGCATTACATTGTGGGATGCTCTAGAATCGAGCATACAATTATGGAGTAGTTGGTCGAACAAGGTTAACGTGATATAGAAGGGGGAAATAGTGTCTTTGGCGCCTTCTAAATGTGGACCAAAAACTATGTTCAGCTTGTCATCTTCTAAGTTAATGACATCGGCTTGGCTTTCGTCTTCTGAAAAAATAATCATCTTGGCAATTTGTTTTCTGTACATGGGGTTTTTTGCTAGTTCAACAAGAGGTATAGGAATCTTGATTTTGTTTATTTCATTTTCCAGACTAAAATTTCCCAAGGCCTTGTTGCTCTCTGTGTTTTGGGCCTCCGTTCCTTTCTTTTCGGCTTTCTTTTGTGGTGTAGATTTGGTTTCACTCACAGGGACCTGTGTTTTCATGGCGAGTGTTCCTACTAACTTTGGCTTGACAGGTTGCGTGTCAGCGGTGTTGGTTTTTGTAGTCTGCTTCTCAGTAGCCTTTGGAGCCACTTCGTTAGTTTCGCCCCTTGGCAGGATCTTTTTCGTTGGGGCGGTTGGAAGGATCTTGTTTCTAGGTCTTAAATTGTATTTCTGGTGTAGTTTGGCCATTATATCATCTGAAATACCCTAATAGATCAAATATTCAGAAGTACTATTGCTTACATCGTCTTCCGATCTATTTTCTTCATTTAAAGATTTTTCATAATATTGTCTCGATAAATAGGGTGATTTACTATCGTCACCAAGATTATTTATATCCTCATCTAACTCTTCAAAATCTTCTAATTCTTCCTCTCCAATGAATTTTTCACTCTTGAAGGGGGTTGAGATTTTTTGATCCACATTCTTAATATGTCTTTGTGGGGCTTGAGGATCAGGATTCCTTCTGAAATATTTCCTAGGAAAATGATATTTTTTTGGTTTATCAAGGTCCATTTTTTAGATCTTATTTGACATCTCTCTAATTACCCTAGACATCTCATCTATTTTATCTCCCGAGGATTTCCCTGGTCCAAAGGATCCGCCTTGTTCTTTGAATTTTCTATTATCTTTGTTTGTGTTTTCTACTTTGGCTTTTAGTTTTCCTAATGTCATCATGTTTGATTCAATTTCTAGGGCATCATCTTGCATCTTGGTGAGATCTATTGATCTCCTTTCTCTTAATAATAGAGCAAAATCGGGGTCAAAGGCTCCAACGAAAGTTACTTTCGTTGCGGGTTGAGAAGGTTTGACCTCGACCGGGATTTTATTATACAACTTGTTAAATATTTGAGTGAACTCAAGAACTAATTCTAAGCTTTTCTTCCTGAGAGCCCCAAATTCAGTTAGGTAATAGAGGTGGTCTCTCCTTTCTCCCCATTGTTTGATAAAAGAGTTTTCAAGTTCTTCGTAAGACCTTACAGATCCCGCTGCCAAAGCTCAGAATCAGGTCCTCACCTATCCTTTGAAAGTCTGAACGAGGAGTCTAGAATAGACATCTTCGTGCTCGATTCCAAGGATGTCAGCAAATTGGTCAAATAAATTGATGTGTTCTTGTGCAGTTAAATCTCCTTCCCCTGTGAATTTTGGAAGACTTTTTATGTAATTTTCGGGAAGTTCGTGTACGGGGACAGGGAGGACAAGGGGGCCATATTTAGCAGCCACCTTAGAAAATATTCCAGGGAGTGGTTCTTGGCCACCTGTTTCTCCTCCTTTGGCACCACCTCCAGCTCTCACACCTCTGTGTGCAGCCATTGATGGATTTGAGGCTGAAAATCAGAGTGTATGAGGAGAAGGCTCACAGAAGTTTGGTAGATTTTGAGTTGTGCTTGAATGTGACAGAAAGGTTTTGGGAAAGTTATTATCAAGGTACAAGGAATTAGAGAAAGAAGGTCCCAGAAGAAAAGAGTTTGTTTCTCCAGACTCATAACATGAATATATCAGAGAATCAACGGGGATTGAATCAGGATATACAGGGCATTTGTCAGAGTACTGGGTAGTAGGGGTATATACTTCAGGAAAAGAGAATGTATTGGTTGAAAGGGGAAGAGAGAGGGATCTCTCAAGTATTTTCTTAACGTTCAACTGTGTAGAATCAGGTTGAAAAATAGTATGTATGAGCGAAACAATTTCCTAAGGGACTTCCATGAGTTTAAAATATTTTTTGGATTAGAAACTGGTGAGGTATGCTTGTCATCCGGGTTCTTTCTGGTGTTCTTTCGGCTAAAATCCAGTTTACTTATCGTTGAGTCACCAAGTGAAAGATAAAAGTAGCCTTAGAAGGTTTTTCGATCTTTGTTCACTATCAAAGAAATAAAGTGTCAATGTCGTTCTTATCAGGGAAAAGATTCGTTTCTTCGTCCCTGGCAACGGTGCCAAAAAGATGTTGTTCCTGAGTTTATACATTAAGGCTCTAAAGTATACCATCAAGGCATCTGAAAAAAAACAGAGGGAGATAAGAATAGAATAAAGACTGATAAAAAGGTAAAGGCTATTAGTGGTTTCTCAACTGTCTCTGTTGAAACTCCCAGTTTTCCTGGATATTGATGTCTCTCTCAATTGTTGCCCATGAACGTTCTAAGTCAACCCGGTTATTTGTTGTGTCTAAAATAGTGTTAAATAAATTTAGAGCAATGCTAGTTTGATCCAAGAGACTGGGCTCGTTGTTAGGCTGCCTTGTAGCTAGTATTGTCATGAAAATGGAAAGTAAAGGAGGATAAGATTATGTGCTTTCTTTTAAGGCTGATTATCTCTATTCCACAAAGTAACGAGAATGATGTTAAAACATAAATAAATAGGAAGATCAAATTGTAGGCCTTTTCTTGTATCTGAGTTAAATTTTTAAAGAAAAGAAATATGCATGATATGGAGAAAAACATAAAGCTATTAGCAAAATGAGGCATCAATTTCAGAGGAATCTCACATTGTAACAGAAGACTACGAAATGATAAAAATATTAAGGAATCATATGATGTTGAAATCTAAGTATCTACAGGTCTTGTATCTGTTGATAACGGATACAGAGGAAAAACTGTAAATGATTTGAAATTAAAAAAAAAAAAAATTCACAGTAGAGGTTGTACTAAACTGTGGTCAAGCATTCATCAATTAAACATGTGTAAGAAATATGAGATGACAGGGAAACACATAACTCAGAGGTGACAAGATCTGGAATCTTCAATCTACATTTCTATTAATTTAGAGTTTCTTCAAAATTACTCCATCAATAGTATTTTTCAGAGAGATCAAAAATCCTCGTTTTAATCTTCGTTCCCCGTATTTATACAAGGTCATCCATACTTGATGGTTAACAATCTCCTACTTCCTAGGAAAAAAGTAGTTACAAAACTACAATCCTAACCGTTGCAAAATTAACTTTTTTTTATCTATCATTTCAACAGTATGAGTTTCCAAACGATCTCCATTTCTTAGTCGAAGTCTCTCCCTCCTTTGATGCTACACATCCAATACATTTCTCGAAAAAATGAACAAAGTTTCTAGGAGGTGTTGGAATATCTTTAGTCTCAAATAGATAGAACTTTCTTTGTACCTTTGGGAACCGGTCTTCAAAACCTTGGTCAGAAAACTTGATCGCTTTCAATTTTACACTGGGTTGTACCAACCATCTGTTTATTAGGTTGACATCGATTTCTTTCAATTGTAAAATTTTAGTCTAAATCTTCTTCAAACCTTCTTTGCAGTCCAACTGTTTCATTTCAATGTTTATCTACCCCAGTGACTCGAAGTAGACATCTTTTTCAATCCCTAATGCTTGCTTATCCAAAGAATCGAGGATTCCTTCACAATCATATTTGATTTCTTTGACTATCTTCTTGCTCTCAGACATATTTGTTTCCCATACCTTGAGCATGATCTCTCCTTTTATTTTTTCTATGACAGAGAGATTTATATTTTTTGTCGCCTCTTTATTCCCTGAACATGCAACCGCTTTCTAGAAAGTATTCCTTGCTTCTTTAGCTTCCTTTTCTAGTAGAATAATATTATCAAGAGATTCGCTTACCTCTTGAAGGTAATTCTGTACAATCCCTATTTTGGAGATCAGTCGTTGCTGCTCGGCTTCTATCTTTGTATGTGTTTCCAGTGAGAGGGTCTGGAAATCCTTTAAATCTATAACCCAGCCTTCCATCAAATTTAACCTAGCCTGTAACTGTTCTGCATGCTCCTTTTGTTGAGCAAACTGCACCTGACTTGCTTGTGTCTTCTAGTTCATTTCTTCCAGGCTTGATTTGAGTAATTGAATTTCTAGCCTTTCGGCAGCCCTAGTTTGCTCCAATATTTTACTCACCTCTTCTCTGATGTTCTTCTCATCATTCTATAACTAATCCTGTAATTGACCTATCATGTTATTACTTTTCATTATCCTCGTTCTCATGTTTCCCATGGTAAAAAAGTTTGTTGTTTCCATGGATCCCATGGAACCTGCTATCTCTGTAGTGAAATCCTCCTCCTCCAAATTCTATCCATCTATCAAGACTTTATGCCTTTTTACCATAATCCCCTCCTTCATATACATCTCTTGTTTTAGGACGGCCTTCCTTTTTCTGCTGAAAAAATAATCAGAAGGAGGAATCTCATCTATGAAGATAGAGGTGAGGTCATCAACAAATAGGGCTCCTGTCTGTGGGAATCCAAAAGCGGACTGTAAGGGGGTTAAGGAAGCTATGGGACTTCCTAGTTCTGTAGATCCTTTCCCTCCTATTGCCTTAGGCGTATTGACATCAACACTAGGTGATGAAGGGGGAGTAAGCTGACTAGACTCGGGAGGTCTCCCAGACCTCCTCTTTACTTTTGTCTTTGATTTTTTTGTATGTAAGGCCTCTTTGTTTTGTGGGGGCCTTTCCGTATCCTGTGGGACTTTTTCAGGATTTCCCTTCTTCTCTGCTTCCTGTTCAAAGCCTGGGGGAACATTTTCTTGCTTCTGGGGGAGGGTGATTGCTTCTCCTTCCAGTACTTTGTAAATTCTAACCTTGTACAATATCTACTGCAA
>CBVK0103601900.1:0-13057 GCA_900067695.1 Picea abies | reverse complement strand
CCGGTTTTAAGCCTTGACTCAAGCTACCTAAACCTTTCCTACAAACCGTGCGATAACATACACAATTAACATCTTACTCTCAAACTAAGCCCAATTGAAATCTTACTCTCAAAGAAAAAGTGAACCTAATAGGAAAAATAACAATCATTCCTCCCAACAACTCAAACTAAACTCAATTAACATCTTTACTCTCTAAAAAAAAAAAATTAAACCCGATAAAAAAGATAACCATCATTCATACTAACAACTCAAACTAAACCCAATTAACATCTTATTCTCAAAGAAAAAAAAAATTAATTTATACACCTTAAGAAAATATATACACTGTGTACACCTTACTTCTTTACTTCTGAAAAAAAAATATATATATATCCACTTTATATATCAAAATAAAGTCTTACTCCCAAAATAAAGTCTTACTCTCAAAGAAGATATGTACACTCTTACTCCTCGAAGAAAATATATACACTTTACTACCAAAAAGTTATCTTTGTCCTCACTGCATATAAAAATGTAATTAAAAATTAAATTTTACCTCTCTATAAAGAAAATAAAATTTTACTTGTTTTCAAACGACTCAAATCATTCAAAAGCAAATCAAAGCAACTTTACCTTATGTACCATCTCACTATCAAAAAGTCCTCGCTGCATATCAAAAACGAAAGTCCTCAAACTTTCAAAAAAATGTTAAATATATGATTAAAATATTAAACTTTACCTCAAAAGTTATAAATAAAAAATAATTTATTTAAAAAAAAAAAAACTTTACCTCAAAAGTTATGTACCTCACTATTGATTTGCCCTCGCTGCATCTAAAATTGTTAAATATATAATTAAAAATCTAAAATTGTTAAATATATAATCAAAAATTTATGTACCTCACTATTGATTTTCCCTCGCTGCATCTAAAAATGTTAAATATATAATTAAAAAGGACGATTTTTTATTTAAAAAACAACATGATATGGCATGCCTTCAATTAATTTGGTTGAGCGTTGCCCACTGAATTAATATTCTTAATTAAAATAAATTGTAACCCAATATAACAACCAACCTCCAATTTTACATGACATTTAACATCAAGAATAATGGAAAAAGTTTTATATACCACAATCAAAATGCTTGATACAGTGAATTAATACTTCCAACAATTTTACATGACATTTAACATCAAGAATAATGGAAAAAGTATTATATACAACAATCAAAATGCATGGTACAGTGAATTAATACATCCAACATCAGAAGAAAGCAAGAGGGGAGCAAATTTATATATTTATATGTACAAGAAATGGCAAGTACATTTAAACTATACAATAGTCTGTGCCAAGAACAAACTCCCAGCAAAGTCCATAATCTAAACCATACAAACTATTAAGAGAAGATATATTATCAAGTTGTATTGACTGTGGATGTATTGCTTGTATCCATGAAATCCAAGAACATCTTGGCTCTCATTTTTTCAGCCCTATTCCTTAGTGAATACTTGTTCCTCAGCGCATATGTTTTGTACAAAGCAGACGTAATATCTCTGGGAGAAGATGACCCAGCTGCTTTCCTCTTTTTCTTTGGGGTGGTGGATGATTTCTGCTTCAAATGCTGCTTCACACCTAGCCTTCGTTCCAGTCGTCTGGCTTTCAAAATTTCCAAATGCTGCTTACAACGTTTGTTTGGGCTCCTCTTCAGTTCGTCAGCCTCATCTATGGATTTCACAACCTCCTCCAGATTTTCCCTAGTAAAAACTTATACTGTATCAATATTATCCCTCTCGATCAAGAGTGTTTAATAGATCTATGCTAGTTTTATTACAGAAATACAGAGTCTATGCTAGTTTTATCACAGAAATACAGAGTCTATGCTAGTTTTATCACAGAAATACAGAGTCTATGCTAGTTTTATCACAGAAATACAGAGTCTATGCTAGTTTTATCACAGAAATACACAGTCTGTGAAGTATTACCTGCTATGTTGTATAGTGTCGTTATTGAGGTTATAAGTCATATGAACTCCATGGAAGACTCCAGGTTTGAGGCAGGCAATTGGAACACCTATATCCTTAGAAGCCACCCCAATAACTCCGAAACCTCTCATGCATGTTGAGGTGTTTGTGCTAAACTCCTCAGGGGTAGTTTTGGCTCCATTGTAGTGGAGAAACAAATCGGGCAGCCTCTGAGCTTCCTCATATACTAAATGGCCCAATGTCTGTATGATATCCTGTACAAGGATCGACATAAAGTTATGGCAATCAAGGATTCAGAAACCCTCTGAAATCAATTCAGAAACATTAAATGTTGGAAATAAAAAAACAACCCATGTGATCGTGATCATTCATACATAGGTGGTTTAATTTACTTACTTGCTCCGCTCTTGTTGGGACAAAGCACTTGCTCTTTCCATCAAGATTTATCCCACATGATTGCTTAAACTGTACATTAAGACCATTCCATAAAACAAGATGTACCTACAAATAATTAAGCCTTCCAAACGTTATTTATCTACAGCCAACCGTTAGATATGAAATGTTCTTTATACTTACACAGATAAAAGCAGCTCGGTACCTTCTAGTTAGCCCGGTAGGAGTGGGACTGATCTCTCTAGTCCTCTTCGTGTGGTTGGGTAAAGGAGAAATATTGAATGTCATGTTAGTTGAAAGTGCATTGAATGCAAAGACTGCACTGGGTGTGTGTATTGAATATGAACAGTAGCAAAGAGACCTATCTAAACCTTGCAAAAAACCGGGGCCAAAGCCCGCCCATTCTTGTCTGTTGGATAAAGGTGCATTGAAGGTAAAAACTGGGTGTACTGAATATGGACCCTTACAATAAACCATCTAAACCTGCGCAAACCTTTCCACTTCTTGTGGGTGAAAACACATCTAACCCTGGGCCAAGCCCATCACTTTCATGTGGAGTAACCAATCTAACCCTGGGCCAAGCCGAGAGTGAAGGTGCATTCCAATTCTTGTGGGTGAAAACCCATCTAACCCTGGGCCAAGCCCATCCCATTCATGTGGGGTAACCAATCTAACCCTGGGCCAAGCCGAGAGTGAAGGTGCATTGATATGGACCCTAGACCCATTAGACCAAGCCTACCCCATTCTTGTGGGTGATATGGAAACCCATCTAAACCTGGGCCAAGCCCAGGGTAAAGGTGTATAGAATATGGACAATAACAAAGACTTATCTAAAGTCTTGCAAAAACCCATCTAGTGGATAAAGGTGCATCTAAAGTCTTGCAAAAACCCATCTAGTGGATAAAGGTGCATTGAAGGTAAAGACTGCACTGGGTGCATTGAACATCCACCTTAGCAAAAGCCCATCTAAACCTGCAAGAAGCAACCCCATTCTTCTCGGTGTAAACCCATCTATAGCCGAGCCAAACCGACCCCATTGTTGTGTGTTGGATAAAAATTCATTGAATGCAAAGACTGCATTGGGTGCATTGAATATGGACACTACCAAAAACCCATCAGGGTGTTAGGCTTTCCATCTTCATACCAAAAAACCATCTAAACCTAAGATGTTAGGTCTGCCTTCTTCAAGTGATTGGATTGTGGTCTAGCAATAAATCAGTGGGATGTTTAACTAGTCTAAGTTCTATTCTCTGGTACATTCACGTATGGTCTTTACTTTTCTCCTCAAGAGACTGTGGGATCTATAGTGCCTCAAGGCTGTCTCTACATGCTCTATGTGTTAGGTCTGCCATCTTCAAGTGATTGGGTTGTTGTGTATTGGATAAAAATTCATTGAATGTAAAGACTGCATTGGGTGCATTGAATATGGACAATACCAAAAACCCATCTAAACCTAGGGTGTTAGGCCTGCCATCTTCAAGTGATTGGGTTGTGGTCTAGCAATAAATCACTGGGATGTTTAACTAGTCTAAGTTCTATTCTCTGGTACATTCATGTATGGTCTTTAGTTTTCTCCTCCAGAGATTGTAGGATCTATAGTGCCTCAAGGCTGTCTCTACCTGCTCCATGTGTACCATATCATTCGTCTCTACCTAACTCTTTATAGAAATGGGATTACAAACATCCTTAATACTCCTCTACTATCAATACTCATGCTTTGAAGTTATAAAAGATCCTTACTACTCTAGCTAGATATCAGACATGAGTTTAAACCTTCGTTTAAATAAGTTTGTGCTAATGAATATGAAAATTGAAAATTGGCTAAAACATCCTTAATACTCCTCTAGCTGCATATTTGACCTCCTGGGTTGAATGTGTCTTCAAATAGATTTTGTGCTAATGAAAATGAAAATTAGAATTTGGAACTCAGAGGTGCATATTAGATGGGTTTGTGCTAGTGCATAGGTAAATTCATGGTAACAGAAATTACCTGTGCATGAGACTCGTCCAAGTCATGAAGCATCTTCACATCATTGAGCAAAACCTGCGCTCCATACCAATCAGACATATCCGGATGTAGGGGAATGCATATGAAGTCAGCAATACCTAAACCAATAGTTGCATAAGCCCCAGTTTCTCCATGGAGACCCGTATCAGTGTCTATAAACACTTTCCAAATTCCAGCAGCATTCTGGAACGAACTGTAACAAGTAGCCCAGCCCAGTGCAAAAATGGTTAAACAAATGACATTCTACTCCAACAAGAATACCAAATCTAACAACAGGTCAAACAAATGACATTCTACTCCAACAAGAATACCAAATCTAACAACAGGTCAGCTTGTAAAACTGAACTCACTCGAGGAGGACTGCCATGATGTCTTGGCGCTGAGTATCAGAAAACGCAATCGAATGCTCAAGGTCGATACCGCTAGGGCAGAGGTACATGTTAGTTGGCACTCTCGTATTAACTTGCTCCAATGGGATAGCGAATTCTTGAATTTCGATGCTCTTCATGGCCTTGACTTTCTCCAGTGGACTATTCTCAGCAGCCTCCTGTATTTAATACCAACAATCCCATAAATAAACTCTAAACCCTAAAACCCTCTACCCATGGGAAAAACAAGGAAGAAACATCCAACAGAAAATGTAAAAACCACGGGAAAAACAAGAAACAAACATCAACCATAGCTTACTTTGGTAAGAGGCATATTGTCCACAACATTGACGAGAACATTATGGGAGCCATCTTCCTTCTCTTCCTGAGCCTTCAAGACATCTGTTAGAGAAGTGCAAGTAGCTGCCACAAGGGCTCTCAAAAACATTTGGGTCACATTAGCAACGGGTATCAAGCTAAGGGCTCTCAAAAACATTTGGGTCACATTAGCAACGGGTATCAAGCTTCTCAATGTCTCTCGTCCCCTCTTTTCATACAGTCCCCCCATCAACATCTCTGATAAATCTCCACTCTGCAACACAACAACCAGTTACGAGCTCAGCCAATAAACCTAAAATATGTGTTAATTGAGGCCACCGAGACTCAGCTCAAATTGAAGCGCTGAACTGGGTTAGTTTAGCAGAACTAACCCAGCTTAGATTTTAAAGCACATTACTTCTATAAGCGCTCTACCTCTCCATGAGAATCTTTAGAAAAAAATTATTTAAAAAAAAACTGAAAGGAATACTCACTTCTGTGGTATCGATAACTAGAACTTTGCATTCAGGATGAGCAGCTGCATAAGCAGCAGATACTTGATATGAGAGAGTAGTTTTCCCCACCCCACCCCTGTGGTTGGCAAAACAGTGTGAAGAAATCACAGGCATTTTCTGTATTTCAGTGAAACTCCAAATCCAAACTGAACAACACCCAAACGTCCACAGTTCAAGCTCTATCAAAGAAACATACAGCGATAAAAAACAGTTAGAAAAACACGACAGCGGATGTTTGTGCAGAAAGCGGTGAATTATAAGTAGGTTGTCTCTCCAAATGGTTTATCCAGCACATTTTTTGAGAAACAAAAACACCTGTCAAGAAAACTTCCAAATGGCATCTCCAGGGCTCTAAGTGATTCTGTAAATGCCAAGTATCTTCTGCCCCTCACTGCCCCACTAAGGAGAACTTCCAGTGGCTTCTACTGCATCTCATCCCATGTAACTTCAACCGCATTCTCTTAAATGAAAGCTTATGGGGAAATAATGGTGGACAAGAGTGTAACAGGAAGCCGATATGTGAGCAAAGTGCACATTAAGATCTCCCCTTTGTCAGTCCCTCTCTTAAATGAAAGCTTATGGGAAAATAATGGTATACAAGAGTGTAACAGGAAGCCCATAACTTAGCAAGGTCCACGTTAAGGAGATCTCCCATTTGTCACTCATTCCCAACGTGCCCAAAAGAAACGCTTCCGACTTGATTGTCACGTTTCGACCACCTTTTTCTCAATGGGCTACGGTGACAAATTTAAATCTTTTTATTGGAAGAAAATTATTTTATTTTTAAATTTTTGGTGATTTAAAACTTTTAAATAATTAAAAAAATTAAATTACTTTTGAAATTGGTTGTGATTTAAATGGTTTTAAAATTAATAAAATTTTAAAATAATTTATGTGTTTAAAAGGAGAAATGTTGCAAGATCATCATGGTTTTGATGACTTAGAAGGTTAGGAAAGTCGATATTGTAACAAATATTTTTAAATTGAAATCTAATTTGGGTATGCACAAGGCACTTTAAGAGAAAAAAAATTTCATCTTCAACACTCTTAGTGTCACAAAGAACAAATTCTTTGAAGAAAGTGATCTCATGAGAACTTTTTCTTATTTTAGCAACTTCTATTTTATTCTTTATGCTAGTCAAAATAGAGAGACAATTTTGATCTTCTAGATTAGGGTTGGCCACCTCCTTATAGTATCTTAATTTTCTTTTATCCCCTAATTCTTTATTGCACCACATTTTTTCATAAATTTAGATGCAACAATATTTTTAATATTATCAATATTATGTTCCTTTATTTCTTAGTGATTTAGACTTGGCATCTTTATGTCATCCTTGCTTGATTGATTAATGGTTTTGGCTAGAGTTTGAAGTAATTTTGGTGAGTCTCTTATTGGAGCATTGAAGGAATTACACATCTCCTTCACATTAAGCAACATCCCATTCAAATTTTTTAGCCATAAATTTTTTTTTACTTTCAATTGCTTTATTTATGATCAACATTGAAATATTTTTTGTTATTAATCATTTTTTTAAATGACATGTGTCAAGGAATTACATGTCTCTTCATACTAGAAAGTAGAAAACATGTATTTGTACACAAAATTGATATAAAATTATTTTACTTAAGGTGAACATTGAAATATTTTATTTATGGAGTATATTGAGATTTTTTTTTTTTTTAATATTTTTTTTAAATGATATAGTGTCAACTCCATATTAAATATGAAAAAAATTACACATTTCCATCATACTTAATTGTACAAAATACCTTTCAACACAATAAAAAAATATATCTAAATTATTTAATTAAAATACATTATTCTAATTTACATTAAAAAAAATGTAAAATTAAAATAAATTTTAAATATCAAATAAAAACACTTTGATGAACTCATATAAACAAGTTACAAAAGATGAAAAGTTTTGAGATAATGACAACAAAAGTGAAATCATGAAATTTTCGTGCTTCTAGTTTTGTTTCTCATAGTTTTAAATAATATGTACAAATTTATTGTGTCATTTTTATGGATTAAAATTTTAGAATTGTAAAATTTAACATGGTAACTTTCATCTCAATTCTATATACAAAGTGAGTGATCTTAAAAAGAAGTATAATGACACTAAATCTATAAAGAATTGTTATATATATATATATATATATATATATATATATATATATAATATATATATATATATATATATATATATATATATATATAAAATTTACATGGTTAAAGGAAAAGTTGTTATTTTCTTTTAGTTGGATTTAGATATCACTTTGTCACTTTGTGACATGTTTACTTTCTTCAAAAGTCAATTGTTGATAATTGTTGATGGTTGATTTGGCCTTAAGCCTTGAATAATCTAGTTTATTCTTGCTACCATCTTTAGAATAAACCAGATTATTCTAATCTTATATAGCATTTTTTCGTATAAACTCATTAGGTATTTCTATTTATTCTAAAGATGGTAGCAAAAATAAACCAGATTATTCAAGGCTTAAGGCCAAGTCAACCATCAACAATTGGCTCTTGAAGAGAGTAAACATGTCACAAAGTGGCATCTGAACCCAACCAAAAGAAAATAACAACTTTCCCCTCAACCACTTAAGTTATACACAGTGAACATAAAAACATGTGACTATGTGTAACTAATTTACAATATTTTCTCATATCCTCATTGTGATATTCAATATTTATTTATGCAATCCAAAGCTTATCTTCATTGTCTAGTATTCAATGTATATTTTTAGAGAGTTAGCTATGTATTTTCCCTAAATGACATATCAATATTATTACATTACAAAATTTTCATTAGGACCACCTATTAACTCCTTTATTGGATGATTACGCACGATGGTGGGTTACAATTTTTTTTTTTTCTTTTGAATTTCAATCTAACCAGTGAAATCTCATATAGCAGTATTTGCATTGCATCATTCTATTTGATCAAAGAGATAGGTTTTTTTTTTTTTTTTTAATGTTTGANNNGGTTTTTTTTTTTTTTTTTAAATGTTTGAATCATGCCTCCACTTCATCCTTAGTTGAGAGAACACTTGTAGTGGAAAGATTGATTTCTTACTAATATTTGTAATAGTGATTTACCGCAACCCATTAGTGGGAAATGTGGAATCGTTCGTAAAAGCTTCCTAACTTTAGGGCATCTTGATTCATAGATTGAACTACCAAATGTTGCTTTAGCTTCTTGTTCTTCTACCATGGGGGTTTATTATTGGTGTGTTTTGAACCAAAAAGACCTTTACATTAGGGGAATGTTAACAGGGAATGTTGACACATATACTTACACTCAAAATAGAACTTGCAATGGATAGTTATGTGTTTATAATCCAAAGTTGTATATAGTTGTCACTCTGGCACTCTAATACAAGTTTTTGTGGAGAACAATATTTCTTAGATTCATGTCAATAAAAATCCAAGCACACGTGATGGTGTCCCTCCTCCTTGTTCTCTATATCACGATAATAAACTTATCCAAGCTATTACCTATTAACAAATTCCTCACTCAATAAACTTATCCAAAACTTATCCAAGAAGGATTTCTCACTCAATAAACTTATCCAAGCTATTACCTATTAACAAAAAGGATTTCTCAGTCCAAGAGGGATGGGTATTCATACCCAAACCAAGATCTCTAGTAAGAATTTTATAAGTTCGTTGAAAGAACACTACCATGGATTCATAAAGAAGTCTTATTTGTTCACAAACTAAGCACCCGTACTAACCACCTATGTTTTATCCTATTTTGATAAATAATTAAGGATACAACAACATTTTACATATGAGTGTATCTTCTCTAGCTTGTTAAAAAATAACCTCAATAATCAACAATCCATTGTAGATGAAAGTAATTAGCATGGGCCATTAAACTTTCAAATCATCTCATATTTTAGGAAATAGCTTTTTAAACACACATACAAATCATCTCATATTTTAGGAAATAGCTTTTTAAACACATATATGTATAGAAGGATTTTTGTTTCATAAAAATTATTCCAAAATGCACAAAGGTTAAGTATATGACTTATAGTAATAAGTATATGACTTATAGTATAAGTATATGACTTATAGTGATAGGGGGATTTTTGGTTAATAAAAATTATTCCAAAATGTACAAAGGTTAAGTATATGACTTATATTGATAGGGTTTGTGTAAGTTAATGATTTAAACATAAATATATACACATAGTGCATATAGAAGGGTTTTTATGTCATAAAAATTATTTCAAAATGCACAAAGGTTAAGTATATATGACTTATATTAATAGGGCTTGTGCAAGTTAATGATTTTCTCTTCTCACATGTTAGTTGTAATAGAAATATGGGAAAACAATGATATGTTCACTAGGAGAAATTATTAGAGGTAAGTATATGACTTATTGGAATATGGTGTAAAATGATGAAATGTAGGAAATTGAATAATCTTTCAGAATATTTAACTTTTATTTATGGAAAATTTGTATAACTCGGAAAAAATCACATTCTTCTCGCTTTGGCATGTTATTTTTTTCTCTAAAATATAATGCACATGTTCACGTTAAGACATCAGTTTAATTTAATGAAACAAATTTGTACAATTGTAGATAATAATGGTTCTTGTGTAGCATTATTTTTTCATTTTTTAATGTTAATTAATTAATTAATAATATACATATGTGTATACATGTATGTATGCGTGCATGCATGTATATATGTATAAACTTACTAAAGTTAGTGAAGCTCTAAAATAAATACATCTAATGGTAAGACCACATTTGAGGGTTGTAACATAATCAATCAATTTTATTTTTTTTAAGTGTGTAGGTCTTTATTTATAATTGTGCACCATACAATTTGTTTTCAGGATGAGCCACAAATTAAAACGTTACCCCAGAAATAAAAGACCTATGTATTTTTAGAATTATGATATGTACAAATAAAAATCAATAAATGTTCTTTAAAAAGACATATATTTAAAATATACATACAAATTTCTATAAGTATGCATAGTTTCATCAATAATGATTATGTGATGGATCATATTTAAAATCATGGTAGAAAATAGAGATAGGAACAGAGAGCTAGAAAAATGGATGTGTTTTTGTTTATGCAGCCTGAACCACCAAGTTTGTCATTCATAAGCCAAAACCAAACATTAGGGGAATTTTGAGGTCAAAAATGGGTCTCAAAACAAAATTTTTACTCTCAAAATAAACTTTAAAATAACCAATAGGATTCAAGATGATGATGTCAACCATAAGGGTAAACATTTTTCAAGGGAGGAAAACTACATTTTTAATTGTATTTTCAACTTATCTCCTTATAGGTTTACTCAAATTTCAAGTGTAGGCACTTGTTGGATGTGGAATTAAATTATGCACCCAAGGAGTACCCACTATGCATACTTTTGATAGACCTATAGTGAGATAAAGAAACAATTTTTTCATGTATTTCCACTTTATCTCATTGCGGATCTATCTAAAGTATGTAGAGTGGGTACTCATTGGATGTAGAATTGAATTCCACATCCAACAAGTTCTTACACTTTAAATTTGAGTAAACCTATAAGGAGATAAGTGAAAAGTATGATGAAAAAAAATAGTTTTCTTTCTTTCCCTTTGAAAATTCATAACTCTTATTTTATTATTTTAACTTTTATTTTATTATTTTCCAAATTCATAACTCTTATTTTATTATTTTAACTTTTATTTTATTATTTTCCTTATGAGGTCCATATTAGACCTCAATTTCCCCTAATGGAAGCAAACTCATCCAACTCGTAGAGGAAAAGAGGCAATCCCACCAAAAAAAGGTTAGTTTACAAGAACGTTCACACGTTCATTTCACATATATTCATAACTTTGCAAGATTTCCATCACCTTTAGCATCGTGGCCTATTTTAGGACCTATATTTCATAAGAAAAGTTTTAACTTTAGAACCTATTTTTCTCACCTAGGAATAGTCCTATAAGGCTCGTCCTATTTGTGCAAAACCACCTAATGGTGCCCAGAATATCACTTGGGGGTCAAAGACCCCATAGAAGGCATGTGTTGTGGTTGGAGACCTGGTTCATAACACTTCAATCCTAGAAGGTTATTTTTCCAATGTAAGGCCCTTGGTTTCGTTTTCAACCATCATCTAGGGTCCTAGACCCATTACCAATTCTAAAAACCAATTAATGGCAGCCATATCATATATCTCACTTAGAGGACTCATGTTACATCCACGACCTTCATTGTTCCACAATCCATCGGTTGCTCCACTTCCCTTCTAGGGCTTCAGCAATAGGCCGGATCAAGAAATCGCAAAGCTTTGTAGCTGGTACTGGACTCCCTCCAAGAGAAATCACTTCCCAACAAACTCTCTTACCTAGAGAGAGTTTCTCACAGGCCTGACAACCTGCTTCTTCAACCACGGGCCTGACAACCCACCTCTTCAATCCACAAACACCAAAAATCAGGTAAGGCAAGGGAACGAATCAATAGTTTACAGAGGTTCACAGAGGCAGAAATGATTCTGGATGCGTACTTGCTTAGTGCATGCGTGAATTGCAAAAGGGATGGCCAGCATGTTGAGGGTGAACTCGTGGAAAACTAAATGGCCAGACTGGTCAGAATGTTGAGAGTGAGCAAGGAAAATGGTGAGAAAATAGTCAGCCTGTAGAATTGTGAGACAGATGCCATGGTGAGAGAAAACTCCTCAAGAAGGTGGTCTGAATGGTTCGTGTACCCCAACAAAGGTGGAACTTCCCACATAAATATGCATGTGTCCTAGGTGAAACTTGACTCTCCAGGGGCACATTCTCATTATTTGCATGCATCTGTGAAAACCACGAAATATTCATTCAGATCTGCAATATTTAGAATTAGAGCACTAGTTAACAACTGCTTCAATTGCTAGAAACTCTTTTCACATTCTGCTTTCCATTGAAACATCTTCCCCTTCCTTTGCAAGGAAGTGACAGGGTGAGCTATTCTCAAAAACCCTGCAATGAAACTTTTGTAGTAGCCGGATAGACCCATGAAGTATCTAACTTCGGTCACATTCTTAGGTGTTGTCCACCCTTTAATGGCCTCAATCTTTTCAGGGTCCATTGCTATCCCTTCTTCATATATGATATGCCCCATAGTGAATTTTGTTTTGATAAAATGAGCACTTGCTCAATTTGGCATACAATTGGTGTTCTCTTAGCACTTGCAACACCATCCTCAAATGATGCTCATGATCTTCTTCCGACTTGGAATATACAAGAATGTCATCCAGAAAAACAATGACTTGTCTAAATATTCCTGAAAAACACCATTCATTAAGCACATAAAAATAGCTGGTGCATTTGATAACCCAAATGGCACCATCGTGAACTCATAATGACCATACCTTGTCATGAAGGAAGTATTGCTAACGTCTTCCTCTTTAATCCTTACCTAATGGTATGTTGACATGAGATCTATCTTGGAAAATATCTTTGCATCCTTCAATTGATCAAAGAGATCATC
>CBVK0103601884.1:0-16294 GCA_900067695.1 Picea abies | reverse complement strand
GCTCTTCCGATCTCACCTTGGAGACTCCATTGTGACGACTCCGCTGGGGAGAACCTGCTCTATCAACTGTGGCTTCGAGAGGCAGACACACGAGGTCTAATCCACACCTGCCTTTAGGTACACCAGGAGCTGACGCGGAAGTGGTGCACAAAAAGGGAAAGGGCTTTGCGAAAGAAGTTTCCATCGTCGAAACATGTAATGCGCCTTTCCCTTCTGTGAGAACTCCATTGTCTTATTCTCAACTTCCTAGTCATCCTTCCTTTGAGGTTTCCCATCTTCTGAATTTCGGGAGTGTTCCTGCTGAGTTTTCTCCTCCTGGTCTGGTATCAGAGGGAGAGATCCTTGTCACTCCCCCTTCCTTGGAAGCTGCGCCTCCCCATCATAGACCTCAAGCTTCTGAAGGTTTCACCACCCCTCCTTTTGTTGCTTCTACTGCGCAGAGAGTAGTATCTGCACACTCAGGTCCCTTGGCCCTCTCTCTGTTTCCTCCATTGTCTCCTCCAAGAACCTCTTTTCCGACATCTCCCGTCCATACTCCTTCTCCTCCGAGTTCTCCTCTACCTACTATTCCTATGGTTGGTGCTAATCCCCCTCCGACCAGAATGGACGCCATAGTTGCTGCTAGATATGCTCCTTTAATCCTACCTCATCCTATGAATCCTTTCCCTGCTGGAGACTACTTGAATTACATGCCCAAGTTTAGTGGGGAAGGAGACATAACTGCTGAGGAGCACTTGGCTGCTTTTTACAGTTATGTAGACAACCTGAACATTGAAAACGAAGATGTCTGGATGAGAGTTTTTGTCTAGAGCCTGGAGGGTGAGGTCAGGAAATGGTTTAGAGGACTAACCCCAGGATCTATTGCTGGAATTGAGGCTCTAGATAATTTTTTCCTGAGACTGTGGGGAGACAGGAAGGATTATATATATTACATGACATATTTTGGGGCTCTGAAGAAAATGGATGGAGAGTCTGTCTCTGACTTCTCCAAAATATTTAATTAGATGTATAACAAGATTCCTACGGAGATAAAGCCTTCAAAAGCCTCTGCCCAAACTTCATATGCTAGTGCATTTGACCCTGATTTCTGTCTCGTATTAAGAGAAAGAAGAGCCACCTCTTTAGCTTAGATGCAATATGCAGCTATAGAAGTGGAATCCAACATATTGGCAGCTGACAGGCTGAGAAACCAGACCGACACAGACAAAAGAAAGGAAAAGTCGGAAGCCTCAACTTCCGGCCCATCATTGCCCCACCCTCAAGTAAATGAGCTGACCCAAGTAATGAAATTCCTTAAAGAAGAGGTGGAGAGATTGAAGGTGGAAAGGAAGCAAATGTATAAGGGCCCTCAGAACACCGAAAATAAAGGGGGTTTCAGAAGGCCAAATAATATTGCTCCCTCGACTATGCACATAGGAAGAGACAGAGAAGACCAAAGAATTCAGGCTCCCTTTCAGAACAATTTTGTAGCTGATGAAGAAGGGGAAACACACGAGCCTGAGCCTAAAATCCACTCAGTAGAAGTCACTCCTCCTTTCCCTCATTTGACCCAGTCAGCATACGAAGAGTCTCTCATGGATGGTCAACTGAATGAATTGAGCAAGGGAGACAAAGCTAGTGGCGGTCGAGGCAGGTACAACCTAAGGTCTGACAAAAGGGCAGCAACACCTGATGTTCCTAAGCAATCCACTAGAACAGAGAAACCTACTAGTGAAGTAGCAGATGCTCAAAGAGGTAAGAAAGCTCAACCTCTTTCTCCCATTGTCCAAAGTCATGTTCCTGAAATTAGAGAAATTCCAAAGTCTATGTCCTCTTTCAATTTCGAGCATGAGATCCAAAAGATCAGAATTCCTGTGCCATTCACTGAGCTAATTAAACATGGGGAATTCAAAAAACGCTTCTCTGACCTTTTGAAATCTGAAGCCTCAAGCCCTTCCATAGACTTCATAAACCTCCAAGATGAAAGGCCTGCAGTTGTCCTAGGTCCCATGGTAGAAGACAAAGATTATTCATCCCCTCCCTTCTACACCTCCCTAAACATACATGACAAAGTGCTGCACAATTTCTTAATGGATTCAGGGGCCTCCCATAACCTCATGCCTAAAGAAGTCATGGAAGAGCTAGGATTAGAAGTCACCAGAGCCTATCATGACCTCTATTCCTTTGACTCCAGGAGGGTACAATGTTTGGGAGTCATCAAGGACCTGGTAGTTTCCCTGTTTCAGCTGCCCATGAAGAGTATGGTCATGGATATTGTGGTAGCTAACGTCCCCCCCAAGTTTGGCATGTTGTTGTTGAGATCTTGGATTAAGAGACTGGGGGGAACCTTGCAGATGGATCTTACATATGCCACCATTCGAGTGTTTGGAGGGGAACATAGGAGATTATACAGAGAAGCCCAGCTAGCCTACATTGTCAGTGATGAAGAAAACCCCACTAATCATCCCATCTATGCATTGGACACTGATTTAGGCTCCATTTTACTGCAGCTCACTGAGACTCCTAAACCCCCTTTGCAGATCAGAAAGAAGTCCATTCTTAATCAGGAGACACCCCCTCCAACCACCTCTGTTTGGAAGATGTTCTTTGATGGAGCTTCCTCTAGTATGGGTGCAGGTGCCGGGATAGTGTTCGTGTCCCCTTGTCAAGAGACCATCTCTCTGTCATACAGGCTGGAATTCGAAGTCACCAACAATGTGGCAGAGTATGAAGCTCTGGTTCTGGGATTGAGAGTTGCAAAGAAGATGGGAATCAAGGAAATGGCTGTGTTTGGGGATGCAGAGTTGATTGTCCAGCGGGTAAAAAACGTTTATCAGACTAAGCATCCTCGACTTAGGAATTATAGGAACGAGGTATGGGACCTTGTGAATAATTTCTTCCTGGCTTTTAACATCTCTTTCATTCCAAGGGAAGAAAATTCCCCAGCCGACTGTCTAGCTTTCACAGCTAGTCTGCTTGAAGTTCCTGAGTTTCCCACTGTCAGGTCCGATGTTGAAATAAAATACAGACCCTCTGTACCAGACAATGTCAAGCATTGGAAGGTATTTGAGGATGATCAAGAGATCAAAAAGTTTCTTCAATCCGTTGATAACTTTTCTGCATTGCACATAGATGAGGATCTTGACATTGAAGGAAAACCGGATCATCACCCTGGGGAGTTTTTGAATAAAATTGTTTATCACCAGATCATTCAGCTACCAAGCAACCACATTCCGAAAGGGATAATCCCATTAGAAAGGTTGTTTGACGGGAACGAGGTGGCAGTGAAGGGTAGAGTTTCAGGTGATGATGCTGAGACAACTGAATGCAACATAGGCACACCAGAGGAGCCCAAGTGTGTCAAATTGTCAAGGAGTTTGACCAAGGAGTAGAGGGCCGAATATACTGAGTTGCTAAGGGAGTTTGTTGATGTGTTTGCATGGACCTATGAAGACCTCAAGACATATGACACATCAGTCATTGAGCACAAGATCCCACTAAAAGAAGAGGCGAAGCCATTCAAGCAGAAGCTGAGACAGATAAATCCCACGCTGCTGCCTGTCATGGAGAGGGAAGTGAAGAAGCTACTGGATGCTCAGATCATTGTCCCCCTGAGATATTCTGACTGGGTGGCCAACTTGGTCCCAGTGAGAAAAAAAAGTGGCGAAATCAAACTATGTGTTGATTTCAGAAACCTGAACAGGAGCTCAAGGAAGGATAATTATCCCTTGCCCAACATGGAGCACATATTGTAGAAGGTCACTGGTGCTTCCAGAATATCCATGGTTGATGATTTCTCTGGCTACAATCAGATATCAGTCATGCTTGAGGACAGGGAAAAAACAACCTTCACCGCTCCTTGGGGCACATTCATGTATGCCAAAATACCTTTCGGGCTGATAAATGCAGGAGCAACATTTTAGCGAGCCATGGACATAGCCTTCATCGGAGAAAAAGATAAGTTCGTGGTGATTTATCTGGACGACATCAAAGTCTTTTCCAAGACTGATAGAGAGCACTGCTGCCACTTAAAAAGAGTTTTCTTGAAGTGTCGGAGGTATGGCCTATCTTTAAACCCCAAAAAATCACTGTTTTCTATGAGGGAGGGAAATATGTTAGGCCATATAGTATCACTAGAAGGAGTAAGGATTGATCCTGACAGGGTAGAAGCAATTCAGACCCTGTCCCTTCCCAGATCTAAGAAAGAGGTTCAGGCATTTTTGGGGAGGATTAATTTCCTGAGGAGGTTCGTTTCAAATTTTGCTGAGTTGGTGAAACATATTACGGCCATGCTCAGGAAGGGCCATGAAATAAAATGGACTCTTGAACCCAGAGAGTCTTTTGCCCAAATAAAGAAGGCGTTGAATGAAGCACCTATGCTAATTAGTCCCAATTATTCCAAAGACTTTCTGATATTTTCTTTTGCTTCCTGTGATACAGTAGCGACAATTTTGTTGCAGAAAAATGATAAAGGGCAAGAAAAACCTATTGCTTTCTTTAGCAAGGCGCTGAGAGATGTAGAACTTCGATACGAGATCATGGAGAAGCAGGCTTATGCCCTGGTGAAAGCTCTCAAAGCTTTCAGAGTCTACGTCTTGCATGCAAAAATCACAGCATATGTCCCTTCAACCTCTGTGAAGGACATTCTTGGACAACCTGACATAGACGAAAAAAGAAGTAAATGGATCACCAAGATCCTAGAATTTGATCTGGAGATTAAGCCCACTAAGTTGATAAAGGGGCAGGGTTTGGCCAAGCTGCTGGCTGAATCCAACTGTAAGGCCTTGGGAATTAACTTCATCAACGAACAAGCTGAGTCATCTGATAAGGATTCTCAGACCATCATACCATTAGCAACTTGTGCCTGGTACAAGGATATCTTGTATTTTCTGCAAGAATTGAGGTCTCCTGATAGAATGGAAGAAAGCAAGCGAAGATCTTTGAAGCTCAAAGCTGTCAGGTATTGCCTCATTGGCCAAGCCTTATATTGGAAAGACCCTCTGGGGGTATTACTGAGATGTCTGGACCCACAACAGGCCCAGAAGGTTATGTTCGATTTCCATAGTGGTCTCTGTGGAGGTCATTATTTTTGGAATACCACAGCTCACAAGATCCTCCGAGCTGGGTATTATTGGCCCACCTTATTTCCTGATGTCTACAAAGAAATCAGAGCTTGCATCCGATGCCAGAAATTCTCAGGAAAGCAGCAACTCAAATCCCTGCCCTTAAAGCCTGTGGTAGTCTCAACACCCTTTCAGCAGTGGGGATTGGACTTTATTGGAGAAATTCATCCTCCGTCAAGTGGCCAGCACAGATGGATTCTGACTGCAACCAACTACTTCACCAAGTGGATAGAAGTTGTCCCTACCAGGAGTACTTCTCACAAAGTGATCATCATCCTCTTGGAGGACATCATAGTCAGATTTGGTTTCCCAAGAAGGATTGTCACTGACAATGCCTCCCCCTTCAGGTCTGAGCCTCTGGTCAAATTTTGTGAATAGTTCCAGATTGCATTAATTCACTCCACTCCCTACTATCCTCAAGCAAACAGACTGGCAGAGTCCTCCAATAAAATCCTAATCAAGCTCATCAAAAAGCTACTGGAGGACAATAAAAGGGCATGGGACTCAAAGCTCAAATTTTCCCTTTGGACTGATTGGGTAACAACAAAGAAATCACTGGGCATCTCACCTTTTCAACTGGTTTATGGAATAGAGGCCGTTTTCCCCACTCAGCTTGCCTTACCTGTGGCAAATCTCCTTCAGGACTTTGAGGGGGAACCTAACCATGTGCTCAGAAGAATTCACCAGATGGTGGAAGTGCAGCAGATTAGAGAGCAGATCTTGGACAGAGCCTACAATCATCAGCAGAAGATCAAGCAGGCCTTTGACAGGAAGAATAGAAAGAAAGAATTCAAACAGGATGACCTGGTGCTCAAATGGGATGCACCCAAACAGGAAAAGGGAAAACACAGCAAATTTGATGCCCTCTGGTTCGGGCCTTTCAAGATCCTTGAAGTATTTTCAAACAACACTTACAGGTTGCAGGATCTGGAAGGCAATGAAGTTTTCAGTGGCCCAGTAAATGGGCATTTCTTAAAAAAATGTTTTCTATGAGCCGCAGTCGGCTCTTTTTGTTTTGTAAATATTGTTTTTGTTTTTGTTTTTCGGACTAATAAATGACTCCATAGCCCAACAACTAAGGCACCAAGTCTGCAAAAGAGTTCTTAGAGCATCACAGGGACGACTCTATCCCCCATGGAGCCAAATGTTAGCGATATTTATTGTAAGGGGGGCTAGAACACAAAAGAAGGGGTTAAAAACCCACCTGTCCAAAGTTGCGGATGATAATGCGCCCAGGGTAAGTCACAAGCAAGTTCGAGCGGCAGTGATTCACACGCTCGGATCAATGGCGCAGGTTGGATTCCGGAGCCCCCTTGCCTTTCTACCTTTAAGCAGGGAGGGTCCGAAATTAGGGGCGCACCTCTCCAACGGCCCATATCGATGCACCCAGATCAACGACAATGAAGGTAGTACTGGACCCCCCTGCCTTTCTACCTTTAAGTGGAGGGGGGGGGTCCGGAATCATGGATGCAACTTTCGATGGCTGAAATCATAGCGCCCGGATCAACGATGCTCATGCAGCCTCCTCCTTCTCAGCTTCCCTACGTTTAGCCAGCGTGGGCCCTCCTCCCATCATATCATCCTCTAGAATCACCTTTCCCCTGCTGCCATGTGTCATTGTTCCTCCCTCTCTCACCCGTCCATATGGTCTTTTCCTCGTCTCATCATTCATTTACCACCCGCCACGTATCCCTTTCCCTCCATGTCAGCAACTCACTAAATTACGCCTGCCACGTCTATTCTCCCGCCTTCTCTGCTTATATCCCTTATGACTTATGTCATCCCCTGCCACCTCTCTCGCCTCTCGTCATTCTTACTTCGCCCTTGCTGTTGTGGCCCTATCATTCCGTTGCCGTACCCCACTTCCCGCGTTGGCCTCCATACCTGTCCTTCAAGCTATTCAGTTATTCCAGGTGGCAGCACGAGAAGTCTTCCATATCCCAAAATGCTGAGATGGCATGATCATCCCCAATCCCAAGAAGCAGTTATTGAAGCGGTTGGTGGTGGTTAGACATTGTCTCCACCATAATGGGGACGTCTGAAAATAAATTAAAGGCACGTTGTTTCGCCGATGAAAATGTCAGAAGATTGATCGCGTCTGCCATAAGTTGCACGATCATTCAAAGATTGCGGCTGCAGATTGTCAGAAGCCATGCAGACGCAAAGATTTCAAAGCAGTTTCTTGGTTCCATTGCTGTTGTTGTTTTGAGTATATGTAGGCATCTTTGCCATTTTTGTATCTATCGATGGTAGAGCTAAGCTCCCGACTGTAAAGTTTTCGTGACCATTCTGGCTTCCTGGTTATGTAGCTATGTTTGAGATTTCTTGGTTTATGACAAACAGTTTCCCTTTTTCATCTATGTTTTCATCTTATACTGGAGAGTTCATGATCGAATGCTTCGTATGAATTAACGCAGTTATGTTATGATAAATGATTTATTGTGGCATTGCTGTTTCTCTGGTTCCCCGCGTTTGGAAGTAAGAAGATCTTGTTTTTAGATGCCTGCTCTCATTGTCTGTTAGAATCTTGATGCTTATAGCAGGCCTTTGCACCTTTCTTGTGAAATCTCCCCCCTACTCACCCTTATTACAACTCACTATTTGAAGTTTATCAAGACCTCACTCATTCATGCATGTCTGGCCTAGCTTCTGAGTTGAGACAATACTGTTCTGAGTTTGCTTCCATTTTATCATCTCTTATAAACCAATTGTGACATTAAACTGATGGGTGTCGGGCTCTTCTCCTGCAAGCAATCCAGGAGTGACTTCCGGCTCCAACACCTTTCCATTCTGCTCCTTTCCTTATCTTCCCTTCCCTTGTATTGCATTTCCTTTCCTTGCCATGCCATTTCATGCCATTCCTTGACATGACATTCCATGCCATGCCATGCCTTTCCTTGCCATGTCATGCCTCGCCTTCCCTTGACATGTCATGCCTTGCCTATGCCTTTCCTTTCCTTGACATGCCTTTCCTTTCCTTGACATGCCTTCCATTTCCTTGGCATGTCATGCCTTGCCTTGGCATGTCATGCCTTGTCTTTCCTTTCCATGTTTTTCCTTGACATGTCATGCCCTGCCTTGCCTTGAAATGCCATGCCTTCCCTTCACATGCCATGTATTGATTTGTATTTCCATTCCTTTTATTGTATTTACATGTCATTCTATGACTTGTCTTTCCTTCCCATGATTCTACTCGATTGAAGGCCAATGAGATGAAATTTGAAGGCACCAAAACAAAAAAATGTAGAACATAATACTCCCATAAGTGGAAACATAAATCATCCAACACCCCCTTGACCTTGGGCATGGTATAAACATCCCATGGTGTCAAGGGAACCGTTTAATTTCCACCATACTTGCACCATAGATAATATTTCAAAATATGCTCATGTAACTAAAGTTGAGCCGTACTAGGAAAGTAATAGGATACATAATAAACATGAGAAAATTGAATAATATGACCAACAGTAGTCAACTTTCCTACAAATGAAAGGTATTTATGATGCACGATGAGATGGTATCAAAGGCTAATAGATAATATTTTGAGACAAAGTGTTAAGTGATAATGAAGTTTCTTCTTGGACCATTAATAGTATTCCTATGTTAAAATTATATTCCTATCCAAGTTAGGAGGAAACAATGTTACATTTAGAGTTTTCATTTTTAAGGTGTTATTGAACTTTCAAATGAACAAATAATAAGACATATTCCCTTGAAATACACACTAATCTATTAACATAATTTATAATAGTTGGCTTGGCCCCAATATACTTAAGATCCTCTAGAAAATTATTCTTCAATATACCACCTCGTAATTAGACATTTGGATGATCCCATTGTGTATTGTAGTTAAATTTTGATGAGGAAGTATCACTTTATAATTCCAAGGTGCATGGTATGTTGCTTATGTGTCCTACCAAAAAAGTTTGATTTTTAGATAAAACAAGAGGTGAATCACCCCAAAGCTATTTTTTGGGATGTAGTTGAAAGGTTTCAATTTTGTAGTTGAGAGTAAAAGTGTTATCTTATTATTAAGGTGAATACATGTTACAATGAAAACCAAAACTTGGATAGTTGTAGAAGGTCTCATGCTCTCATGGGAAGTCCTATAATTCTTTCTTTCAAGAAAATGACATTTGATAGTTATGTGAATGTTTCATTTATTGTACTTACACCACTTGTTTTATTTAGGGTAAGGATGTTAATTTGTGTTACCATGATCAAGTGATTGTGAACTTGTTATGCGAGAAGAAGAAGACACATGAAACATTCAATGCAAGGATTGAAGTACATAAGATCAAATAAAAGTTTGTCTTCAATAGTTTTGGTTGAGGTTTCTATTATTTCAATTTGAGTTATACTATTGAGGTAGGTTTTGGTTTCTTAGGAAGTCTCTAATTCTCCTATGTTCAACCTCTAAATTTTGAATTGAACGAATCTAGAGCTTTTTCAATTTGAGAGGTTTTTTGAGGTAATTATATTATGTCGGACATGACTTTCTCACATATCCTACATGTTGTGTTAGGTTGGATTTCAACTTGGAAAGTGAATATATTAAGGTCGATGATGATTTGTCTAGGAAAACGTAATGTGGATTTGATGTCTACTTGTATTTAAGGAAAGAGAAAAGTTGTATGATACTCTTGGCTAAGACAAACAAATCACATCAAGGGGTGGGAAAAGTTGTATGAATCTTACTTTGCAACTTCTGTAAAAAATATCACACATGAAAACTATTGACAAACCAACTCTAAAGGGAATCCTCAAACATTATGCAATATACTTAGGACTATTATAATACCAAGCACTAAGAATCCAATAGGAAATGGTATCCAAAACTACTAAGAAAACATAATTTTTATAAGGATTGAGTATGTGATAAAGAAAAATGTCTCTAGAAAAGTGAGGGCCCAATCAATATATTTTTTATCCACTCAACAAGAAAAGAGAGTCGTCTACAAAGTGGTTGTTAACCATATTAGAACCATGTAGAATAAGAATACCATGAATTTAACTAGAAATATAGGTAGCCTCTAATAAATAACCTATAGCATATACATTCAATACATGCAAATAAGGGGCCAAAGGAAATTCCTCACAAACACAATGATGCAATTTAATCTAATGAGACAAGATCTTGTTAACTGAAAGAAAAGTAGAAGCATTGGTGAACACAGTATTCATCATGGTAACACATCAAGGGATAAACCCCAAAGAAATCAACATCTCATAAACAAAACACCATGCCATTCTTTCTCATGTGTTGACATGGATTTCCTTTCCATGCCATGCCTTTTTGTCACAATCCATCTCATGAATCCATCTATTTCCATATGTCACAATTTGTTCATAACCTTTCTACTAAACTGTCCATAATGTTGACCCATCTGTCACTATACCATTCTGAAGACTTCTCTTGAATATACTACAACTGGTCATCACATGTTCTTGTTGATCAAACATAATCAAATATATCCACTGATATAATATATATTCTCACAAACCTCTTCATGTGTGGAAAAACTTGTACTGAAGACATCCATGCATGAACACATAATTGCAATATAATCCTAAACTTCTTCCTGCCAGCTTATACTTGTGTGGGAACAAAAATTCTCAACCGATCAATATGTTACTCTGTACTTATGCTATCTGACTGCTCTGAATCTGTCTTTGAAAACACATCATACTACTTGAAATATGGTTCTCTAATATGTAGTGTCTACTGCATGGAATCCCCCTATTCAACATGCATTACGATTCTTTAAAGTACAATCTATTGAACCTATTCTTTATTCACCTGCTGTAATGACTCCTTTGTTATGACTACAAGCAAAGCATAAGTGAATTTTTTTTTTTTTTTTTTAGGAAAGAAGGCGTCGACGATAACAATTAACCACACCACTAACGATGAATGCAAGCATGTAGTCTAGGCAACAGGCAGCTATGAAACCATGCAATGGCACAAGGGAAACTAGGCGAAACCTGCGTAGAACAACAAGGCAGAATGACTACCCGCATAATGCAATAAGGCACACCTAGAATCTAAGGGACAAGATACCCCTCCCCACACAATGACCAAGGATGACAAGACTAGAACCTCAAGGTGCGCAAACCTAACGCGTGAAGGTGTTCTAACCATTTTCCTAAAGCTACTTACAACGCTCTTCAACACTTGCCCAGAACACACCGACTCCAACCAAGTTCTCGATCGTTGCTATCCAATAGGGCATGCCATGATCCCCTCATCAGGAATCATGCCATCCCCGGGTGAAAAATGTGTCAATAAATTTGGTACAACACATCTTATCTGGACCAAGGTCTCTAAATAAATTCGACGTGCTAGGACGAAACAATGGACAAGGAGACTACATCCACACCCCAAGCAGCGGGTCGACAAGACATAGGATGATGTCAACAAGAAAACAAAAGTTGTTACATGACCACGCAACAACCCAACCCATTCATCTAGTCTGATGTGGATAATTACAAATTTAAACTTATCATTAAATGCACTCTAACTCAGCAAGTGTAACTTACCTTTAGTTAAGACTTAGCAAACTCATTTAATCATTAAGTTCCAATTAATTTGGGGAAATTCTAAATTAATCCAAACTTACACAACAAAGACATCATATGACAACCTTAACCATTTCAAGGCGGAATCCTACAATGAAACGCTTATCAACACCTTAATATACATCTTGTTGTCTATCTATACTAGTCACCCCCAATGAAAGTTGTCTATGAAAATTAAAAGGACTCTACTAAGAAGTGACATCACCATTAAAGGAATATTCAATCAATGAAAAACTAATGCCATAACCATATAATTAGATTTATTGTCGTATGCATTTAATAATATTTACTGCCTTCAATATTAAATGAGAATTTACTGCGAGATGCACTTAAGAAGATTTACTACCTTAAATATTAAATGAGATTTACTGCCAATGCACTTAATAAGATTTAATGCCTTAAATATTAAATGAGAGTTTACTATCAGATGCACTTAATAAGATTTACTGCCTTAAATATTAAATTAGAATTTACTTCCAGATGCACTTAATAAGATTTACTGCCTTAAATATTAAATGAGATTTACTGTCAACACACTTAATAAGATTTATTGCCTTAAATATTAAATGAGAATTTATTACCAGATAAAAGTAAAAATCAGAGGTAAAAGTAAATCGCTAACTCAACAATAGTATTTGATATCATTCATAGATGCGATAGACAGAATTGAGATAAGATATAAAGGAATCACATCGTTGTCAATAAAAATTTAGGCAAATGCAGTACAACCACACCAGAAGGGATTTTCATGGATGTCAACACTTAAAAGGAAAAATCGCTGGGCAAAACACACCAAAATAAAAACTACATTGTTATCATTTAACCTATGAGCAAAAATTGTCGTGCAAACATGCCAGAAGGAAATTTTACATTTCCATCATTCATATATAAGCATAATCATTGTGCAACATGCTAGAAGGGAATTTTACATTGCCATCATTCATATATAAGCATAATTGTTGTGCAACATGCCAGAAGGGAATTCTACATTGCCATCATTCATATATAAGCATAATCGTTGTGCAACACGCCAGAAGGGAATTTACATTGTTGTCATTCAATACATGAGAAAAATAGTTGTGCAAACATACCATAAGGAATTTGCATTTGCTATCATTTATATAAAAGAAAAATCACAGTCCAAAGCATGGTCATACCAGCAACAACAAACACAGTCTATCATCTAAAGAAAAATTCGTGGTCCAATCAATAGCAAAACTAAATCAACAAATGAGGGAAAAACGTGTCCCTTCAATAGAACTCATAGTCAACCATATGCACTACACATTAAGGGGGCAAACGTCGTTACACAAGTTAAGAATTTGTGGTAGTTATTAGGGGTTACTCCAATTGTTGAAATAAGGTATCTTCATGGTAATTTACTAGGGAAGGCATTGTAAATTATGGAATAAAACGTTGGTCTATTGGTCAAAAGCACAGGTAGGATAAACGATTTGGGGGAGAATTCATGGTTATTTACATCAAAATCAGTCACATTTAATAGGCAAAACATGGCCATTTAAACAACAATTTCGCTCTCATTTTAAAAGCAAAATCATGGGCATTTAAACAACAATCTCAGTCTTATTTTAAAATCACAATCGTGGGAATTTAAACAACAATCTCAGTCTCATTTTAAAAGTAAAAACGTGGTCATTTCAACAACAATATCTGTCAACGTTTAAAAGAAAAAACGTGGGCACTTCAATGACAATCTCAGATATGTTTTAAATGGAAAAATTGTGGTTTCCCTTTTTCACTGCCCGGATGCCAAATGCAAACGCATACAAGAAAGACCAAAATTCCCTTCCCTTACCAGGATACCAATTATAAAAATGTAGACAGGGAAATGATTTTGTTTTTCCATTGCCAGGATACCAATACAACACAGATATGAATAACACAAAAATGTTTTTCCATTTCCAAGATACCAAATATTAAAATGAAGATAGGGAATCAGATCGCTTTTCCATTGCCAGAATACCAATACAACGTAGACAGGAATAACAAATAAAAACATTTTTCCATTTCCAGGTTACCAATAAAAATGAGACAAGAAATCAAATCATTTTTCCATTGCCAAAATACCAGTACAATGTAGACAACAATAAGAGAAACACAAGGAGCCAATGGGAAAATTCATTGAAATGATCACAGGGATTCTATCAGTCAAGGCGCAGAGAAAAACCAACAACGACGCAATATAATCCATATGCAGAGGTCTTTGCTAGATGGCACAAGTCAAACAATCAACCAAGGACAATAATGGAGGTAGACAACTAATAGGAACATACTTCTCTCATCAACCACACACAGAAAAGCAAGGCATTGAGATCCATAGGTCTATTAATGCCAAAGCGATGACCGTAAATTAGGCTCCTGGTCGAATGCTCAGGCGAGGATTGATGAGCTAGGGACGAAAGGCAAAAACAATCACAATCTTCACAAATCAATACACCACCAGGTGGTCAAGACATGCCGAGAATCGAAGGCCATGGGATTCAATCAATCATCAAGCTATAAGCTATGGAAAAAATTCAGTCATCAACTAGAACGTTAAGACAATCAATTTACTTACACAATTAAACATGCAGATCCAGAGCATAAATCCTACTACAATCTACCATGCAAAAATAAAGAAAGTGTATTGTTTCCTGATCATCTGTTCTGAGTTGATGTCTCACGCGCTCCATGAAACTCCCTCTTGTCGACCGACGAGACTTCATTGGTACCTTCCAGCCAATGCTAGGGGTACTCTTCTTCCCCCTTAGCCCCCCGAGATGCAAAGGGGCCACACACACTAACCAAAGAATCAATTATCACCCAACTCGGCTCGCAATGCTGAGCTACCACTCCTCACCGAGCTGGGTATCCCAACTCCCACAAGCTAAGTCAGCCAAGTATATATTTCTGCAGCATAACGTTACACAAAACATAAGAAGTTCCATCATCATTTTCCTCCCTCCATTATATAGAGTTTCGAAGTCCCTTACTTTCCCAAATCCCATTTTATTTAATGTTTAATAAATTAATTCATAAAGATTCCTCCCCATACACGTGTCACCCATCCCCCTCATTCCTCCAAAAAGTAATTTCTTTAATTAATTGATTACCCTTTTTTCCCTCACCCACCTAGAGTCACTCCTAGAATCGCTCCTAGGTGTCCCTAAATTCCCTTACAGGTTTTAATGACTTTCCCCATTATTAATTCTCTAGTTCAGTTTAAATTAGAAAGTTCTTAAATGCTAGATACCTTACTAAGTTTGACTTTTTGTTTTTTCCCTTGTGTTTCCCTTTTCTTTTTATGTTTCCCTCTTTTCCTAGTTTCCTAATTATTTTAGATTTCCCTCTTTCCCCTTTTCTTTTGGAACTCAATTTGGCAGGTGTAGAAATTAACATTTTCCCTTTTTCCTTTTTAATTAATAAATTTTAAATTATCATAATATAATAAAAAAACTATTTCCCCCCCTTTTAAAAATTTTTATCCTAACATATTTTTATGAATCAATTACATTGCTTATTCCCTTCTTGTTACAAGATTAATGAAGATTATTATACCTCTCCCTCAACATCTCTGGTAGTCATGCATGACCCCTCTACTCCACATGTGAGTCTAGTCGGCAAGCTATCGTCAGCCTCCATCATCAACGAATCATGTCAATAATATATCCATAATCATATCATCTAATCAGATGCACTAATATCACATCTAAAACAATCAAAGCCCAATGGTTCACTCCCTGACTCAATCTAGAGTCCAAGGGGTTCCATCGATGCCTCTGCATCCTCGAGGTCCAAAATCTTGGACACTCAGTAAAACCGAATCAATAGCACCTGTCTATGTCAATGTAGTAAAACAACATGTCATCAACCCATAATGCCTCATAATCAAAATCAATGTTTTAATAACATAATAATCCAGATCACTTGCGAGCAAGTGTCCTCACAGAATAAGTTATCTCAGTGCGCAAGAACGAGATGTTACATACAACCCCCCTTGCTCTAAACTTCGTCCTGAATTTTCATTGTATAAGTGTCAAAATAATGTGTATCATAGTATCATAAGTCTATCTATCAAACAAAAATGGAAATTTATTGCACATATCATATGCGTCCTCCCAGGTCGCCGAGTACAGACTATAGTTGTCCCACTAAACCTTGACCTGATCTATTGTTTGATGTTATAGCTATCGAATGCAATGATATAGGATGTGGATCGGCTCAGCCATGAGTGCCCCCTCATCCGACACCTGCAAAGAACTCATGTCAATAACATGTCTAGGATCACTAATATAATGTCTCATAACAGATACGTGAAAAATGTCTTGCATATGCCTCAAAGAATCAGGCAAGGCTAGTCGATAGGCCACGGTCCCCTTTCTCTCCACAATCTCGAAAGGTCACACGAACCTAGGAGATATTTTAGCTCCCTTTCCAAACTTGATCAAACTCTTATGCGGTTTAACCCATAAGAAGAATCGATCACCGACCTCGTAACTATGGTTGACACGATGCGCGTCGGCATAACTCTTATGCTGATCCTGCCTTTTTTTTATCCTTTGTCTTATTGTTTTCATTTTCTCTTCCATTTCTTGGATCACTTTTGGTCCCAC
>CBVK0103601869.1:0-19599 GCA_900067695.1 Picea abies | reverse complement strand
GGGGTGTTGAAAAAGTAGAGCTTACATTTTCCAAGGTTTAGGGCCATTCCCGAAGCATCAACAAAATCAGTGAGGATATAATTGAGTTTAATGGCTTCTCGAGCTGTCAGAGTGTTCAACAGGAGGGTGTCATTGACAAACTAGCTGTGAGAGGGGGCTCGCTGAATATTTTCAAAGGAAGGCCTTTAAGGGAGCCTTCCAAAAAAATATATTTAAGGTAGCAGCCCAGTCCTTCCGCCATTATGAAAAAGAGGAAAGGGGAGAAGGGGGTCCCCTTGATGGATTCCTATAGTGGGAGATAAGGTTTGGGAGGGCATGCCATTGACCAGGATAGAGAAGAAGGCTGAAGAAGTGAGCCTCATGATCTAGTCTACCCAGTGGTTGTCAAAGATGAAAGCTTCTAGGAGGGAGTGCATGTACTACCAACTGACTTTGTCAAAATATTTAAAGAGGTCAAGTTTGATGAGAATACCTGGGGTCTCTATTTTTTTTAGTGAGTGGATGACCTCATGCGCAAGTATGGCATTGTCCATGATTTTCCTGCCTTCCATGTAGCCAGCTTTCTCTTTGGAGATAATATAAGGAAAAATTGGTTTGGGACGCATGGCTATGACCTTTGTGATGATTTTGTAGATGACATTACAAAGATAAATTGGTTTGTACTATTTGGGGTGTGTGACCCTCTCTTACTTTGGGATGACCATGAGGAAGGTGGCATTAAAGGCTGAGAGGACTTGACCTGAGGTTTTGGATTCCTCCACAACCTGCCAGATTTCTTCTCTGATCATTTCCCAACAATAATGGAAGTTTGTTGTGAAGTCATTGGGACCAAGTGCTTTTCCTGGGGGCATTTTATTGACAACTTGAACAACTTTCTCTTGAGTGATGGGCCTCGATAAGGTCTCATTCTATTCCATAGTTATTAGGGAGGGTATGTGCTTGGTGATTTTTCTTATTGTTGGCATTCTGACATAAATTTTTTCTGTTAGGAGGTCTTTGTAGTAATTGGTTAGTTCCTCTGTAATTATGTTGTGCTCCCTGATGGGATTACCCTGAGTGTCCTCTAGCTGAGTTATTATGTTGATGTATCTATGATGCACCATTGATCGGTGAAATAATTTGGTATTCTTCTTTCCCTCTTTGAGCCATTGTACCCTGGATTTCTGACGCTAGAGTATTTCCTCCCGCTTCTTCTTTTCTTCCAATTTCATCTTAAGCTCCTCTTCTTCCTTAATTAAGTCTGGAGATCTGATTCCTGATATGAATTTGTTTTGTAGGGTTTCCAATCTCTTCTCAATTTCTTGCATTCTTTGAAGGATGTTTCCAAAGACAGTTTTATTCCAGTGCTTTAGCTGTGCCTTGAAATTTTTGAGCCGCTGCTGGAATTTGTACATGTAGGTACCATGTTATATTTCTACTTGCTTCCACCATGAAGTTGAGAGATGATGGAAGTCAGGGTGGGATAGCTAGAATTTCTCGAATCTGAAGGGTTTGAGTTTGGGTGTCACTTTTGCATCTAGACAGAGCGAGACAGACCAATGGTCCGAGCCTACTTTCGGTAGAATATTGGCCTTAATGGTAGGATCTTCCAGCAATAGAGATTCTGAAATGAGGAAGCGATCTAGCCAGAAAGTTACTTGCTGGTGTCCTGATCTGCGGTTGGACCAAGTGAAAATGCCATTCCTGGTCTCTATGTCCACTAGATTTAGTTGATCTATGAGGGCTCAAAACTTACCGTTGTCTTGATCAAGCCATTTGTTGCCCCCTATTTTCTCCTACAATGTTAGGATCATGTTGAAGTCACCTCCTAGCATCCAGTTAGGTGAGATCAATAGTGATTTGATAGTATCTATTCGTTTCAAGAAGCTCTCTTTGTCCTGTGTTCTTTGAGGTCCATAGGAATTTGTGATCTCGCCTTCTTTGGTAGATCCTATGGCTTTGAAGTGAACTGTGATAGTGCTTACAATGGAGAAGGGCTTATCTATGATGACTATTGTGGAGTTACATAAGATCGCCAGACCTCCTATTGCCCCACTGGAGTCAGTGTGAAGTGAGTCACAACCTCTCCAACAATGCCAAAAGATGAGCTTTGCTTCTTCTCCAACACATTTTGTCACCTGCAAAAGGAGAATATTTGGATTCTCAACGCGTATGCAGTCTCAAAGAGTCCTCTTCTTGGATCTTCCATTGAGTCCTCTAATATTCCAATTTATGATATTCATCATGATGAGTTGGGAGGTGGATGGAGGTATCCCTCCGTAATCCTTTGAACCTAGCCTGAGTTCAGCATAAATCTCCGTACTTCCTTTATGAGCTCCTGGATGAATTTGCATCCTCATATTTTATTTTCCCAGGGGGGTGCACTTTGGTTCAGTGGATGTATCTAAGGAAATACCTAGTCTCGATGTGGATCTTGCAGTGGAGTCTATGAACACCTTGTGAACCTTTCTGAGTTGTTCCATAGGAATTGCGTGCAGATCCTTCCAGTTGAGGGCTTCCTCCAGATTTTCAATATCTATGTCCGCTAGATCTTGCTTAGCTAACTACATGAAAGTATCCCCATTTTCATCTATCTTTTCCCCAGGTGGATCTTCTTTTCCTTTTCTAGAATGGTGCAAGGATTTACCTTTTTCTTTCTCGTGGCTATCCATTATGTGTGGATTTCCAACCTCTTCTTCTCTCAGTAGCTGGTTAATAATTTCGCAAGAGTTCTTGGTGGTGATTTTCAGAGTGTTGTCTTGATTATTCTTCTGGGACGAGTTCCATTTTCGACCTGTGACCATGGTCAAGCCTTATTTTTTCTTAACCTCTCCAGATTTGGGGATCTGGGCATTCAAGGGGCAGTCCTGAAAGAGGTGTTCATGCTCGTGACATTTCCTGCAGTGGAATGGAATATTCTCATAATCTATTGTTTGGTTCTAGTCTTCATCCTGATACTCCAGGGTTACTGAGCCTGGTAGAGCTTTTGAGATATCCATGTAGACACAGATCCTGGAATAGGAGGTGTATTTTTTTTGCTTTGTGGCTTCCAAGGATTTAACATATCACCCCACAGTGTTTCCTATACCCATTAGTATTTCTTCTAGCTAGAATTCCTGTGGTAAGGAATAAATCCTGATCCATACTGTGGCCATTGTAAAATCTTCCTTCTCTGTGCTGAAACGGTCTGTCTAGAAGTGAAGGAATAGCCCTGTCAATTTGTAGAAGTATGGCCCATTGTCAAAGATTTTGTCCTTGTCTTCCAGGATGTACATGATGATCATGAAGAACCCTTTGAAGCTGAGTTGAACTTTGTAGTCTCCCTTAGGGTTCCACCAATCTTTGATCCATCTCAAAAGATCTCATTCTGAAGGCCAAAGACCTAGAAACTTACCTATTAGGGAGTGATCTCTCATGAACTGAGTGTGTTCCCCAACCCTAGTTGAGATTATGAGATATCTTGGAGGATTTTTTGATTGGGGAATGCATTTTCCTGGTTCCCATCCTTGATATGCCTTTGGATGAGATGTGCTTGGTTCCACATCCCTTTGAGGTCCATAGGAATTTGTGATCTCGCCTTCTTTGGTAGATCCTATGGCTTTGAAGTGAACCGTGATAGTGCCTACAATGGAGAAGGGCTTATCTATGATGATTGTTGTGGAGTTCCATAATATCGCGAGAGCTCCTACTGCCCCACTGGAGTCTATGTGAAGTGAGTTGCAACCTCTCCAGCAATGCCAAAAGATGAGCTCTACTTCTTCTCCAACACATTTTGTCTCCTGTAAAAGGATAATATCTGTATTCTCAATGCGTATATAGTCTCGAAGAGTCCTCTTCTTGGATCTTCCATTGAGTCCTCTAATATTCCAAGTTATGATATTCATCATGACGAGTTGGGAGGTGGATGGAGGTATCCCTCCATAATCCTTTGAACCTATCCTGGGTTGAGCATAAAGATCCCTACTTTCTTGATGAGCTCCTGGGCGAATTTGCGTCCCCATCTTTTATTTTTCTGGGGGGGTGTGCTTTGGTTCAGTGGTTGTATCTAAGGAAATACCTAGTCTCGATGTGGAGCTTGCAGTGGAGTCTATACACACCTTGTGAACCTTTCTGAGTTGTTCCACGGGAATTGCATGCAGATCCTTCCAGTTGAGGGCTTCCTCTAGATTTTCAATATCTATGCCCGCTAGATCTTTCTCATCTAACTACATGAAAGTATCCCCATTTTCATCCGGCTTGTCCCCAGGTGGATCTTCTTTTCAGTTTCCAGAATGGTGAGAGGCCTTACCTTTTTCTTTCTTGTGGTTGTCCATTATGTGCGGATCTCCAACCTCTTCTTCTCCCGGTAGCTGGTTAATAATTTCGCAAGAGTTCTTGGTGGTGATTTTCAGAGTGTTGTCTTGATTCTGCTTCCGAGACGGGTTTCATTTTCGACCTGTGACCGTGGTCAAGCCTTATTTTTTCTTACCCTCTACATCTTTGTGGAATTGGGCATTCAAGGGGAAGTCATGTAAGAGGTGGCCGTGCTCGTGACATTTCCTACAGTGGAATGGAATATGCTCATAATCTATTGTTTGGTTCCAGTCTTCATCCTGATACTCCAGGGTTACTGAGCCTGGTAGAGCTTTTGAGATATCCATGTAGACACAGATCCTAGAATAAGAGGCGTATTTTCTTTGCTTTGTGTTTTCCAAGGATTTAACATATCATCCCACAATGTTTCCTATACCCATTAGTATTTCTTCCAGCCATAATTCCTATGACAAGGAATAAAGCCTGATCCATACTGTGGCCATGGTAAAATCTTCCTTCTCTGGGCTGAAGAGGTCTGTCTAGAAGTGAAGGAATAACCCTGTCGAGTTGTAGAAGTATGGCCCATTGTCAAAGATTTTTTCCTTGTCTTCCAGGCTGTACAGGATGCTCATGAAGAACCCTTTTGAGTTGAGCTGAACTTCATAGTCTCCCTTAGGGTTCCACCAATCTTTGATCCATCTCAAAAGATATCGTTCTGAAGGCCAAAGACCTAGGAACTTACCTATTAGGGAGTGATCTCTCATGAACTGAGTGTGTTCCCCAACCCTAGTTGAGCGTATGAGATATCTTGGAGGTTTCTTCGATTGGGGAATGCATTTTCCTAGTTCCCATCCTTGATATGCCTTTGGATGAGATGTGCTTGGTTCCACATCCGTTCCCATCCTTGATATGCCTTTGGATGAGATGTGCTTGGTTCCACATCCATTGCTTTGTTGAATCCCTGCTCTTTGGCTAGGAGTTGTTCTCTCAGGTGTGACAATGGATCAAAGGTAGGTTGCTTGGCCCGTGTTCTAGCTTTATCGTTCACTGCTACATTCCTATATGAGGGGGGTTGCCCCCCCTCTAGACTCATCCTGGTCTGTTAGTTGCTAGGTGTCTGGTTGAACCAGCTTGAATCATGCAACCATTGCGTTTGCAGGGGAGACAAAGCATACATAGTTTCATTAAAGATTCACTAGGGTTTTACCCTCCTCACCGAATCAATTCTATTTTGGCATAAGATTATGTTATTTTAAGACAGTTCTTAAAAATAATTTGATTATTATTTTTAGTCAAAATTGATTAATTTGATTATTATTATTTTTTTTAAATTGATTTTTGAAATTTATTTGTTATATAATTTTAATGACCATTTAATTATAATAGTCACTAAGAATTGATTTATAAAGTTTATATATTCCATAATAATTTTAATAACCTTTCATATTATATTATTGATGGCCAAATTCAAAAGTAAAGCTTTCTCTTACTTGTGCATTCCTAGAGGTTTTGAGTAGATCCACAAATTTATATTGTTGTAGATTAACTATTCTAAGTTTTTTTTTTTTTTAAGGATTTTTTCCTGCCCAAAATCTGACAAGGAATTGTTGGATCTGTAGATTTAAGTTTTTAATTTTGTATATTCTGAGTGCTCTAGGGGTTTTTCAGCACATAGAATCCATTTCTTCATTCATAAATGGAATTTAAACAACATAAAATTGTGATTTTGTGCAGATTTATATCGTGAGATTCCGACGAAAAAGACAAAAACATAGAACAATTAGACAATGCCATTTATATTTGAACATATAACTATATGGTCACCAAATATGAAGATAGGAAAATGTTATCATGCAAATACTTCCAAGTAGGGACCTACCCTCGTCACATGCTTATGAATCCATTGTTGGATGGTTTTCTTTACAAGATTGAGGGGAAAAAACCTTAATTATAGTAAAGGCTCTCATATTATAAGTAAAAATAGTTCGTAGATTTAGTCTATACAAAGAGTGAGATTGTAAGTAAGGAAATAAAGGAACAAAGAGGCATGTAAGAAACTAAATTTGAACAACAATAAATGAGGAAGCAATACCACTCTCTATATTACCAATGAAGAAGGTTTTTGGCCTTGAAATACACCTTGGAGAATTATTTGAGTTGGTGGACACTCTTGTCTCCTTGGGAGGGTTGTTTTTTCTCCAATGGAACTCTCTCTCTCTCTCTAATACAATGAAGAAGTGTGATTGCGCTCTTAAAATGAAGAGGCCAAACACAAGCTAGTGGTTATGTTTGCACAAGATGATAGCTCAAGAAAGAGGATCTGAAGAATCATCTAAGAAACATAACCTTGTAATGTCTTCCTTATTTCAAATCCACACCCATGGCTTCCTTTTATAGTCAAGATTCATGCTTTTTAAAAACTAGTTTCAAGTGGGAAAATTTCACATTTGAATTGTGGTCTCCTATGTTAAGTAGACATGAAAGCAACATAGGACTTGGCCTTCAATGTGGATGGAGCTTGAGGCTCCTTTTACACCCTCTCTCGAGTACTCATGAAAGGATTCGATGCATTCAATGCATTGAAGGTGGTTGAGATTTCACATTGAATGGATTTGTGATATTGAAGGATCATACATGCAATATGTGCAAAACGCAAATGGTTAAGTCATGTGAATGCATGAAAACTCACTTTGTATAGTTATGAGTTCTCTGTTGAAAAGGAGTATCATTACCATGAGGTAGCATTCTACTATGTTTTTCTAATGATGATCACAATGATCACATGTATATCTCTGTGAGTTTTTTTTAGGTGATAACAGTTAACTTGTGATGTATGAGGTTAGGAGAAGTCATATAGCCAAAATGCATCATCATTTTTTTTATATTGAATGCTTATGTAAAGCCACTCTGTAGAGAGATATATATAGAGAGAGAGATATTGTGGAGAAAATGCTTTCCTATGGGGAAGTGAAGATAGCTCATCTGCAAAAATCAAACATCTATAAATATCTTATTATTTTATACAAATGAGATAGGCATGTCCCATGCTTATGAAATTATCAAAATAAATTTACAATAGTATCCAAACTACTGAAGGCTTTTTTCTAAACATAAGAAGTTTTCAAAAAGATCATTAGTGATGTAGTCTCTAAAGAATTTGTGACATTGTCGCCCTCAGGGGCACTGAGAACAATAAAACACCTTTATGAGGAGAATGTTCCCTTGAGTATGAGATGAATACTTTGACAAGTGCCCATACTTAATGGCATTAATGACCTGCCAGGCCCAGGGGTCTTTGACTAGAACTGGAAACTACATCTGTCACAAGGTAAGACTCTTCCTAATGTGGATAGGTGTTGATGTTGAACATCAAGGGGGCCAATGGAAGCATAGAGAAATTATGACTCTCTTTTTTCCATCCGAGGTTCATCATTCTCATGATTAATGAGAATTGAGACACCATAACATTCCTGGAAAAGTGGGAGTTGGTGTTGAAAAGAATGAAGACGCGACCTAAAAGGACAAAGTGTCCTTTGAAATCAATTGATGATAGAATAGATACCAAATTGTAAATGTAGCTAGATACTAATAATTATGGACAAGTGCATAAAATTTTAAGGAAGTTGAGACACTAAACTTCCCTTGGGAGGAGCATAATTAATGACTTACAATGGTGACAGTAAAAACCAATTAGACCTAAAATCATTCAATGTTAGGGGAAAAATAAAATATGGTGAATGGATATTTTGCATCTGGATTTTGAGGAATAGTGAATGCAATTTTTTTTTCTACTAGTGGAAACTCTAGGGATCATAATGATGGGTATTGGGATACATGAGGTGTTGCAAACAACTAGGATTATGCAGGCATGGATGACTCAATATGAATTCTCTGATTAAGGGTGTCAAGGAGTGTCGTTGGGTGAAATGATGTCATTGGGTGCGATGAAATGAATTTCTTATGTAACAAACGTGCTTTGTACAATTACCAATGAATACAAGAATGTAAAAAATCTTGGGTTGAATGTACAAACATGGAGACAGTGCCCCAGTGGTATGAGTGAATGGCTTGGCCATTGGAGGCATGAGTAATGATAGTGATTAGATGGACGGGGGACCCTTGGTTTGGTTTTCATGGAGGTAGGAGAATGATAGGTTGGAATGAAAATGGTCTATTGATATTGGGGATGATGAGAGGCCAATGAAAATGCGAAAATGCATTTGACAAGACCAACCGAAAAATGTAAATTACCAAGAGTCCAAGGGAATGGGTTAGCATGATGATGAGAAGGAAGTATGAAGTTCATTTTCTAAGCTATAGACTATGTGAACTCCCATCCCATGAGTTGAAACACAATGGGTGTCAATAATGCAAGGCGAGCTAAAAATCAAGGTAACCCATGAGGGTGGATGGTTACCGACTAGCAACAACTGAGTGCATATGGGACTGGGTGAAGTTGCTACTTAGCCAAGGAAAGGAATCATAAGGGCATATGTGATTGGGGATAATACTAGGAAATGGAATGAGTTCAAAGGGAGTACTTATCATGCCATATTAAAGAAGAATATACTTGAAAGGGACAAAGTAAAACACCCTGCCATATGTATCCAAGAGATGAGATGGGTATCCTCGGAAGTACTTTCACACATGAAACTAAATACTAGGAAGTGGAAGTATTGATGAAACAAAAACTTGATGAATCAAGGAGAACCACACGATATTGGTTGTAACCTTGCATACACGGAAAGGGATGATGAGAACAAAAGGGTATCAAAGTGAAATTTAATTGGGTGAAATGAATGGACCATACCACCTCAGAGTTGGTGATACTATGATCCTAATGGTGCAAATGGTTCTAAAAATGGAGCTTCTAAGAACTCAAATGGGTTGAAGAACAATGTGGCAAGGCCATATTAAATAGGGGTGGGGCCCACCATGCCATTTTATTTGTACTTGTGATGATAGGGACATGAGTGTGTGGATCTCAAATGTTTTGGAGCTTGTTGCATGTGCATCGTTGAGCATATTTTCTTTCTAAGAGAGTCGGGTAAGGGGTCATGACTCACTCTTTTCATTTACACAATCAATTTCTACCTTAGGGTGGAAATGGGGGACTGTACAACCCCTTTTTGATGGGTCCACCTAGTACGCGTAGGAGACCATACTATAGTCACACATCTCTACATGATTGTGATATGATCACCAGTGCAAATTGGCATGGTTATAATCTTTATAGTCATGGGGTGATTTACACATTTGTTTGATGAACATGCACGTAGACTACTATGTGGTTGTTATCTAATCAATCACATTTATTCAATAATGAGTCACAGAAAAAAGGTGCATGATTTTTTTCCAGATTAGTTGCGAAATCCACACATCTATTTAGAGAATAATAACATTGATATCTTGCATGACTATACTTGAATACAATAATGTGAATTGCGTGATTTTGGGAGTGCGAGTTGAGTGAATCGATGGAATGATCCCAAAATAACTAGGATATTTTTTTGGTGGCATTCTTTGAGATTTTGATTGAAAACCATGTTGATTCAGTGGCTTGAGTGGGATTATGATTCTCTTCAAGACAAGGTTCATGGGGACCCTGTTGCTCAACTTGATTTGGTTAATTATGGCCTTCTCAAGTATTTTGATTGTACATTATTATGCTCATAGGAGGAGCTGTTGGGTTTTATAATTGGGATGTGGAGGCTCAACCATCATGATTTCAAGCTACGAGGGAAGATGTTGGAGTTATCTATTGAGGTGAATTTGTACATTTTGATTAGGATCTCCATTCAAGGGGAGATGTCAAAGTTGATTCCATGTATGGATGGTGGGATGATTTTCCAAGAGCTTGTTGTTTGATGCTACTCCAATGATGGAGTTGTGTGAAGGGATCAATTCAGATTATTGACATCTAGGATATGGCCATTTGAGAAATAGCTTCCATGGTGGTGAATATCTATGGATCCTTGTGGAAACAAAGGATTACATGCACCCAACTGACCATTGTAGAGAGGGTGATATAGGGTCATCCCTATGAATGGAAATCCTTGAAGAGGGAGGCCATGTTTTCCCAACTAACAAGGTGTTGGAGGCATCGAGAGGGTGAATTTTCCTTTGTCTAGATATTTTTTTGTTTTTTCTTTGAGTGGGTAGTCCTCTTGCACCTGTATATAGACTTGGATCCAATTGAGTCGAGAGAGACCTAGATGAGACAATGGAGAGACCTCATTATTTGAGAGGGTGGAGGGGAGGTGGGGAGGTATTTCACTCCCCTCTATCAACATTGGTGGCTATAGATACCATAGAGTATATTGGAGTATCCATATGTGGGTATGGACTAAAATCACGATCCATAGATGGTGCTTCTCCTAGGTGAGACTCGGGGTTTGATGGGTGAGTACTTGTATTATTTTTTTATTTCATTTCTTTTACTCATGGATTTATATATCTAACCTATTACTAATGGGTAATATTTTTGTGTCATTATATATGCAAGATCATGAGGGTGGGATATCCCAGTTGTGATGGATTTCCCAACGCCAATAGTGAGACCAGGAGTAGTAGGCCTAGGGGATTCAGGGAGATTAGGAAAAAAATGGGGATTCCATAAAGAGGCATGGCCAATTCACCATAGGTGGTGAGTAGACCCAATAGAGGGGGGAGCAACAAAAGAAGTAGTCACACTCTTGGAACATTTGATGGACCTATGGAAGTGGTTTTATTGTGTGATGGATGGAGTGGAAAAAGCTAGATGGATGGACCTCAATGAGGAGGTCATTGATGCTTGTACTGGTATTACTCCCGATTGGGTCCCGTTGTTGAGGAATGCAATAGTGGAAGGTACTACTAGCACAACACAGAGGAGGTCTCTTGTCGAAGGAGGTAGAGGGGCCAAGGTTGTAGGTGGAGCACCTCTAGCTGGGGGATGTCTACAACTTCTTCCACTGTAGTGGATCTGATGTAGATGGGATGTTTTGTATATGGGAATGGCCTACATTTTTTTATATGGAACATGTATATGGTCGAGGCCCACACTTTTTTTATATGACATATATGTTGGATGACACAACCATAGTTAATGTTGATTAGATGTATCGATGTATTGGTCTACTATGTATGTGATGGATGTACCCATTTATTTTTTGCTTTATGATACATGCTTTATATATTGTGATGATGATATAAAAACATGCATATGTTGATGAAAGATAAATCATTGAAAACAATGTTTTAATGCAACAGATGACAATCTAAAATTTTATTTGCAATATTGTCTACAAATTGATTTGCTCTTCTGGGAATATGTATGAAAGTGATAGATTAAAAATTCCTTGAAAAACGTTTGACTTGTAGGTATTTTCTAAATAGGAAGGATCACAAATTTGGTAAACAGTATTCAACTATGAGAGAACAAGTCGAGAATCCAAGAATAAGCTGAAATGATGAATGAGAAGTTAAACAACATCAATGAATAGACTGATCATGATAACATAATATGCTTGGCTATTCATTGTTGGTCGTAAGAATACACCACTTGAAAGAAGTAGTGTGTGCGAAAGTGAATAAATGGCCCAAGATGCATAATTGAGATTCTGAGTCCCTCAACTAGCACCATCAAGAAAAATGATATGGTATGTTAGTGCATGATTCATCTGATAAATCCAGATATCAAAAGCAATTAGGAGAGTGAAAAAAGACTGAATATGCATAAAAGGAATAAAAAATGATTTTTTTTTTTATATATGGGGATGTGCAAACATTAGTGGTATAGATTAGGGGGGATAATCAAGGGTATAATTTCTTCAAATATGACTCATTGAATGGGTCTCTGAAGAGACCACCTTCCGAGTAAGAAAGAATGTATGCTCCCTGAGTGAGACAATGTTTGACAATGAAAGGGCCTCTTAAAAGTGTTTCAAGCATTCTAGGTCCTAAGGCATGATTAGAGATATTGTAAACCATGACAAGATCTCCTTCATTCAATGAACAAGGGTGAGCTTGGCGATCAAATATGGCCTTGGAGTGTTTTTTGTTTGCTTCATTGTTCTATAACAATGACTGCCAATATTCATGGATGATCTACAAGGTGATGAGGCATTATTCAAGGTGGCTAGTGTCTGGCAGTAGTTCTACTATTTTCCAAAGAGTTGGTATCTCACACTCAATTGGTAAGACTTCTTCCATGTCATGGATGAGGTGCAAGGGGGTGAAGCATGTAGTAGTTTTGACTATCATCTAGTATGCCCAGAGTGCAGAGAAAAAAAAGTGATTCCAATTGGTTTTATGTTTGTTAATTGTCTACTATAACATGGTTTTATGGACTTTGATGACAGCCTCAACCTAGAAATTTGAATGTGTATAGTATGGAAAAGTGAATTCATGTGTGAAGCCAAGGAGGGAGGAAATTTCTTGAAGTATGTCATTCTTGAAATGTTTTCCATAGTCTGAGATGATCTGCTGGGGAACCCCAAAAAGAGTAATGTTGTGGTTAAAGAAAACGTGAGAGACAATGTATGATGTATTGTTCAAATTTGGCATGGATTCTACCCACTTGGTGAAGTAATAAAATGCTACGATAATGTACTTGTGGTCATTGCTAGATGGTGGATTTCATCTCATAAAACCAATGCCCCACTTACAAAATGAATCGACAGTGATGAATGGGTGCAAGGGAATTGGTGGAGCTTGGGGTTTGTGTGTGAACATTTGGCACTTCATACAACATTTGACTACTTGAATGTAGTCATGGAAGAGGGTAGGCCAAATTAACTAGTGTGAACCACCTTTTGAGAGGTGGGAATTTTGGACAAGTGTCCTCCATGGGTGTCACTATGGGAATAATTCATGACATGTTTGGATTCCTCAAGTGTGAGACAACGTTGTAAGATAGTCTCAACTCCCCGTCGATAAAAAAATGTCTCCTATGAGGATATACTCAGGGGATTGGTGACGAATATGTCAATGATCATTTTGAGATACATGTGGGACAAAATTTTGTGTACAAAGGTAAGTGAGGATATCGTTGTACCATGGGTATTTGATGATATGTGGAATAGGTGTTCATCTAGGAACTTGTTGTTTATTGGTGGGTCCTTAATATTGTATGGTAAGTCAGTGATGAACTTGGAAAGGATGAGAGACATCTTACTCTTTAGAGTATTGAACTCTAGATAAAATTCTTGGAGAGTTACGATCCACTGAGCGAACTTACCATTGATTTATTTTCAGTTGAGTAAGTACTGCATAGGATTGGAGTTTGCCATGGTTTTTGTTGTCTGAAACAAGATATAATATCACATATTTTGGATTGCATGAAAAAAGTAAAGGGACAATGTATTCTCATGATACAATGACATGCTCTTTCCCATCATCCCCTTGTTGTACTAACAGATTGAATAAAGACTTCTGAAGTAGAGAGATAAAGGATTCCATACTTATTGAAGTTGAGGGGACTAATTAATGTATCTTTAGAAAAAGAAAATTTTTAATGCATCAAATGGTTACTGAGCTTGATCATCCCATTTGAAGGTAACATCCTAGAGTAAAAGACATAAGAATCCATGTGTGCAGGTGGCATAATCATAGACAAAGAGTTGCAATAAATTGGCCTTGCCTTGTAGACTTTGCAGTTAATGCAAATTATTAAGAGGAGGGATCTCATTGATAACTTGGAATTTTAGGGGTCCCACCATGATTCCTTGTTGGAAAATGATGAAACCCAATAAACTTCCCACAATGATGGAAAAAATGTAGTTGAGGGGGTTCAAGTGAATCTTGTATTTTCAACATATCTAAAATATGAGTCGAAGGTATTCCATACGTTGGGATCATTTATTGGGTCTATCTATGAGGTCATCCAAGTAAGATAGGATGAGGATGGAGAGATCATGGAAGGCATAGGTCATAGCCCACTGGAAGGTGGCTCCATCATTTTTTCAATTGAAAGGTATGATGCGGTATGCAAAGGTGCACCACAATGTGGTGAAAACAATTTTGTATTGATCAATGTGGTGGATTTGGATCTGGTTATAGCTAGAGAATCCATCCATGAAGGAAAGGACCTTGTGCCTTGTGCATGAATCAATGGCTTATCAATAAATGGAATCATAAAATCGTCTTTGGGACAAGCTTGATTTAAGTCCCAAAAATTAGTACAAACACAAATTGTTCCTCACATTTTGTTTACATGGAAATGATTGGATGCCTAAAAGGTATGCATGATTTGGTAGATAAACCTAGCTTTGTGAAGATTGTCGATATCAACTTTGATGGACATTTATTTGGATGGGTGAAGAGGGTGTTTTTTTTATGTTGTATAGGTGCAACATTAGGCCATATGCCAGTATGGTGTTCGATAATGGCAAGATCTAGACCTGAAATTTCTTCATATGACCAGGAAACGATGTCCCAAAACTTTTTGAAAAGAGTCTTATAGGAATTGAATTATTTTGAGGAACATGTTGCTCCAAGGAGGATGACTTTGGTAATGCTTTATTTACCGAAATGTCCACTTTGATGGTTAGGGGAATATTGACCATGTTTCCTTCTTTAAAAGAATCTAGTGCAGGAATATGGTTTTTGAGCCAACCTACATGTGTAGGTGGAATAAAATCTTTGGTTTCAACTGTACATATGTTAATTGATGTAGTAAATTGAAATTATTATTGAGGGAGAAAGAAAGAATGATGATGCATCGTGTCCTAGGGGTAATTAGGTGTCTTCGTATCCAATAAAATGTCCTCATTTGAATGAAATACATGAGAATGGGAAGTGAGGGACTTTGAAGAGGCATGAATTGGCTCGGTCGACATATTAGTATCATAAATATCACATGCATGTGATAGTGTGCTAGGTTCATAAGTACTTATGGATATCGATAGAGCATAAACAAAATGAGACTCTGGCCAGCTAGCAACTATGTCCCAACTTGCTAATGGGTGACATGTATCAATACAAATGGGAAAGGAAGGTTAGATCATAAACATGGGGCCAACGACCATGGAAATATAGTAAATGTGCACATGGTTATGTGTGTCATGCTCTCTAGGAGGGGGGAGGATGTTTTTCCAAGGACTCACTAAGGAATTAGATGGGGAAAAAGGTGAAGTTTCTTTCCTCTCACTTACTGAGGATATAATAGGGGAAGATGATGGTTCCATCTCCTATGAAGAGAAGCTGGGGGAGCCCTGGGGGGTGACTGCAATGTTGGAGGATCTTTTTCTGTGAAGAGATTCCCAAATCTTGCTAATATTATCCATATGATGGGTTCAATACTAAATAATGAGTGGGAAAAGGTAAGTGAAGTTATCTAATTTCCCATAAATTGTACATGGGAAACTATTTCACGAGTTCACTAAGATGAAAAGTAGTAAATAGTGGAAGAACCCTACTCAGTGACCAATGTCAGTTGTGATACTTCTTGGGTAGAGGGTGCTCAAAGCGTTGTTTTATGGAAAATGGTTAGTGTGTCTTGAAAGTGAATGAGGTCAAGACAATGGTGAGTATAATTTTCATATGATGAACATATGGTGCAAGGGTGATTCGTACATAATGTTTTGTTGTGTGTGGTGGTTGAATCCTTTGAAGGTGATGTAGAAGTACCAACGATGGGAGGGGTGGGAAGAAATGGAGTTTCCTTTAATGGCTGTATAAGGTTCCTCGGTTTTGAAAATGTGGGGCATATACTGGTAGGATGTCCTGGGGAATCACAGTGCACAAGGAGGAGGCAGTCAAGGTATGGTTTGAGTGTTTCCCCCTACTTGCTTCTTTTTTCCCCGAATGGTTTTACTCTTGGCCCCAATTGTGTGATCAAGTTTTGTTGGCCTTAAGTTGACATGGGTTTGTACTGGTTCTACAACTATTTGGTGTAACATCCCCATTTTCAAAACCCAAACTCGTGATGCATATTGTAAATGTAATGCATGGCCAAGAGCTAAAGTGATGTAATATGTAAATGATGTAAATTGAATACAATGAATCGCTATTTGTAGATGGACACAAATGAATATTTGTGGGCTAAGTATCCATAAGAGAGGTAAGGGGTCCAAGGGGGAGAGCTTACCCATGTCTATTAAACCAAAACCCATTTCTTATCTCCTTCTAAATTATCCTTACCATGAACCTTCCATTAGTTGTTGAGTGTTATAGATCCCAATCATTGAATTCATGTAAGAGGGTTAGTGTGTGAGTCACTTCCCATACTTATTGAGAGCACGGGGGATGAGTAGAATTAGTTTGGGGAAGAGTGCAAGTCAAACAAGCAAGAGAAAGAAGGGAAATTTGTATGAGTAGGAGACCATAATTGCACATTCACGTTTTTGCATAGAGAGCAGTTTTTACATGGAGTTTTCTAGCTAAGAATGGAGTTATGAGTGTTGAAACTTGAAGGTAGCTATTGTGGGCCAGTTTGGAATCTGTTTGGAGTTGAAAATTTGTGGAGGAAGAGGCTGTGTTCCAGGGAGTAACATGTTGTTTGAAATTCACCAAGGAAGCATGTATTTTGCTTCTAGGAAAATTTGTGTTTGTAGTTGTAGAATTACTAAGGTCCCAATAAACAGATTTCTTGTCCAACCTATGTTGGATGTTAGTTTTTGGGGTAGCTTGGAAAGGTACTTCTGTATTGTCTGTGCCTAGAATGTGGAGGTGTTGAAGTGATACTCTCTAGATATTTAACTTTATATTTGCATTTATAAAGTTAATGTGGCTTTTGTTTAATGACTAAATTGTCTTTTTTATAAGGTTAAGTGAATTAAGTGATTTAAGTCATATCAAAGAGAGACTAAGTCATAACCGTTGATCTTGGGAAGGAAATATATAATCTTAACCATTGAGATCTTAGGCTTAGGTATTTTGTCATTAAGATATTATAAAAGCATATCTAAGGAGAGTGAGAGGCACACATTGTGTGAGGAGGTGAAAGAGTCACATACACAATGTGATATACTCATAGAGAGTGTGAGGGTGTGAGAGACACATTGAATTGAGAGGAAAATGACAATGTGGATGAGGAAGAGGGAAAAATTGTAGTTGGAGGAAAGGCATTTTTTCTTGGTCGATAAAGGAGGGATGGAAAGTAGGTTCAAAAAATTTATGCAAAAAAAGTAGGGCCGAAAAAGAAAAGACAAAAAGAAGGTCAAAAAGGTTGGGCCAAAAAATTTGTGCGAAAATGATGGGTCAAAAAAGCTGTGTGGAAAAAAGCTAGGCCGAAATAGCAGGGCCAAAAAAGTAGAACTAAAAAAGCAGGGTCGTATAGGATAAGTTTGTTGGGCTGTAACAAATTTCTAAATTAGTTTTTGTAATTATTTTCTTCCTCTGAAGCCAATAAAATAATCTCATTTATTGGTTTTCCCTTCGGGGTTTCTCAAGGGGAATTGCCCAAAAATATCTTTGTTCAAATGTGTGTGTTGTTTATGATTACGCAGTGCATTTTTTTTTATCAAAATTCAGCTGTAAATTTTCTACATAGTTTATATAATTTATATCAGCAGTAGATTAAATTATGAGTTGTTAAATTATTGGCATAAAATTTATGATTGTTGGGTTTCAAGAAATTAACATGGTATTAGAGATGGGACTCTGAAAAGTGGAACTAGAGACTTTGGATCAAGGATTTGCAAGGATTGCAGGGGTTTTTCTCAGACAAAAGAAGGGAAAACTACTAATTGTCAATTATACGAGGATGGTTACCAGATTGAGGTTTGAGGACAAGTTGGATGAGACTACAAATTTTAGACCATGGATAGAGAGGATTGCGTTGCTATTGGAGGACAATGAAATATGGGATATTGTAGAGAAAACCCATGTTGTACCCATAGATACAACACTTTTGGTGGCATACAATAAGAAAAATGTGAAATCCAAAAGGATGGTCTTCAATGTCGTGAAGGACCACATCATACATCATGTTTCTGCAAAAAATAATTCCTACGAGATGTGGGAGGCTATGACAAAGATTTATCATGGTGGAAACCAAAATAGGAAGATGGTGTTGAGGGAGAAACTCGGGAGCACCAAGATGTCCAGGACTGACACAGTGACATCGCATCTCACCAGGATATCACAGGTTTGTGATGAGTTAATGATTGTTGGAGAGGTAGTCAAAGATGATGAATTTTTGAGGACAACTCTAAATGGGTTCTCATAGAAGTGGGCTTCATTTGTGAAGGGAGTTGTTGCATGAGAACATCTCCCTGACTGGTAGAGGTTGTGGGATGAATTCTCTCCAAAGGAGACTTAGGAGGAGGCTATTCAAGGAAGTTTGACTAAGGGTGATGAAGATGAGGATAATGTTTCTCTTCATGCGAATATGGGTAGGGGAGATGGAAAGGACATGAGAAAACTGAAATGCTTTGCATGTCATAAGATTGGACATTATGTAAGCCAGTGACCAAACAAGAAAAAGAGTAAGAAGGAGACATAGGTAGCATAATTAACATCAAATGAGATCAATGATTTTGTTGAGAAGTTTGAGAAGGAATTTTCTCGTGTGTTTTGTATTTCATGTAGTGGTAGTGCAAAGTTTGGGGACATTAGAGCATGGATTGTGGACAGTGGCTCATCTTTCGATATGATGGGAATGAGGTTGATTTTCCTTAGTTTTTAGAGACATACTTAGACTATCATGTGGGTTGTGGGACTATTACCATACATGCAGTGAAGGGCATTGGACATGTGAGATTCCAACCAGAGTAAGGATGATCTCTGGAGGTGGTAGAGGTGTTGTTTGTTATAGAGTTGAAGGAAATATTTCTCTCAGTATCATTTTTGGAGGATTTGGGATATGGAGTTATGTCCTAACATGGACATGTGCACATATATCTAGAAGAAGCTACCTTGGATGCAACAACAGTTCTTGGTGTCAGACAGGGGAGGTTATACAGGTTGTTGGGACAACCTGTGTGTAAGTCCAAGGGGATATTGGATTCATGATCAATGCCAATGATAGGTGGTACTTTTAGAAGTCTCATTTGGTATGACATGAAAAAATTGGATGCTTAGGAGTGTGAGGATACTCCTAAGGGCATGGAGAGGAGGAACATGCCTTCAACACAAGATCCAATGCAAGTGGCAGGGAAAGTTTCTGGTTTAGAGGGAGCAACTACAACAACAGATGGAGTGATGCAGTTGGAGACAGATCTAGGTGGAGGTTCCATAAGTAACTTCTTCTCTAAGAGGAAGTGTTAGTTTCTTGAATAGCTCGGATATGTATTTCTACATTGGTGGTGTCTAGCATGTGGAGGTGTCTGAGTGATGCTCTCTATATCTTTAACTTTATAATTTCATTTATAAAGTTAATGTGGATTTTATTTAATGACTAAA
>CBVK0103601857.1:0-13539 GCA_900067695.1 Picea abies | reverse complement strand
AATTAAATACTTAATAACTTTTAATTCATTATTATAAAACTTTACGTATGTAGGGGGATGAAGCAATGAATGGAGGGATATGGTATTAAATGGAGGGATAAGGTTGGTGGCATTAAATGAGGGTAGGAGGCGGTGAATGGAGGAGGATATGAGGGGGAGAGGCATTCGAAAAAAATGAATTTTGGAAATTTGGGGGAAGAGGAAGCATTATTGGAGATTAGAGACTGTATTTGCTGGTTGGATATTTTATGTTTTGAAAGTTTGGGTGAACTATTACAGGGGTGCACCAGGTTGCTGGTATTTTTGGGCTCGAGGGCCAAGAATCCTCATGGAAACCTGGAGCTAGGGAGCCGAACAGGCTCTATTCCTAGCTGGCAGGGAGGAAAGATTCAGTTTTGGGTAGAGTTTGGGCAAAGCAGCGGAGATGACAACTGGAGATTGGGGAATTAGCATCAGAAAAAGGTATGTAATTTCATGAATTTGATGTGTTATGTGGTTGTTGATTAAATTTACTTTCGTGTTGTTGATAAATTTAATTTATGCTTTAATGATGAAATTGTACAACATGTAATTTTCTTTATTCTTTAATTTTGAATTTTTTTTATAAGGCTCTGTGGGGATAGAGACCTTACACATGGTATCAGAGCTGTAGTTTAAAATTTGGGACCAAGGGCCACCTACCCACCTACCCTCCTAACTCTAGAGGAAAGCTAAGCTAAGTGTCATGTAAACAACCCTGGAAACCTGCCTGAAACTCCCTAAAACTTTAAAATTATTGGGCCAACCACCCTTCGCATCCAACCTCCAAGCTATCTAGCCAAAGTCACAACACAACACAAGTCAACCAATACCAATCGCCAGGCATCAAGACACATTCCGCACCAGAAGAAAAAGCATCTGAAAAGAAGAAAATCAGAATCCCAAAGAAATAAAGTATCCCAAATTAAACCAGGTATTTCTAAGAAATGAAATATGAACCCAAAGAATAGGAAACATGCAAATTAAATCAGCAAGCATTTGTAAATAGTCAATTGAAAACTTAGCTGAGCACGGTCTATGCCAATAACTAAACCGACATGAAATAGGGTGGCACATGTCAAATTTCATTTTCATAGCTCAAGAAAAAAGAAATACAGTCCAGATCTAGTTGGCAGATATTCGCAAGAAGAAACCTAAAAAAGATCATCCTTAAATGTCAAGTATACAATGCCTGGAGGATGAAAACAAATACGAAAAAGGGGGCAACAGTCCAATGTGAAGTGAGAACCTCGAAAGGGTTAAAAAGGAAAACAATAACATATCTTCCATTAAATTAGTTAAAAATCTTGCAGTGAGTTATGACAAAACCTAACACTTATCCATAAAAAAAATCCCACAACAAATCAATGCCAAGAATTAGAAAGGAAAAATGATGAAAGAAAAATACATAAATCCTTGCTTTTTTTTTAACAAACGGAGTGTGAAAAACAGATACCACATAGTGATGGCTTCATAGCCTAGCCTAATTGTAACACATATATTGTGAGGAGTTACATACCTTCTCCAAGTCAAACGGGACTTAGCTACCAAAACAAACAGACTGGCCAATACCTTCCCTCAAACAGTGTATAAATATGTGATGCGATGTACCCCCTGACCTCAGGGTATATTTCTTGATACAAATTCCAATAAAAAAAAAAATGAATCGAAAACACTCAATCCCACGAATGACTAGGCATTTTCAAAGACAAAAGCAAAATTGCAGAGCGAAAAAAAAAATTGATCGAGAAAACTACCTACAACAAACAAGCGTCGAGTCGCATGGACGAGTCCCACTGGGGATGATGCACTATGCATCTACAATCCCACAAGGGATGGCTACAAGTAATATCCCATGACCGACCATCAAGCCACAACAGAGAATACCACAACGCGCATCCTTTGCAAAGCCAATGCCAAGCCGCAACAAACAAAGCCATCTACAAGCCACGGGGAGAAGCTGCAGGAGTCAAGCCATAGACCTTACGCTAAGCCTATAAGACAAGCACAATACCACCTATAAATAGACACAACTCGAGCCCACACGTCAAACAAACCAGTGCAAAGACACGACAGAGGAGCCCATGCGCTTCAAAAAAAATATATATTAATAAACAAAAAAAACCCTCAGGTGCAAGCGTCGAGCCTCTCTTTACAGCAGAGGGGCACCCAACAAAGCACCAACACTAGCACCAGTGCACAAGGTATTTACCAAAACAATGTAGAAGCCATCGCTTAGAGCCGAGCATCGAGTGACTGAGGGAGGAGCCTGCGGCCATTACCATAACGCTGTCGTAGTTGCAGAGCAGGAGAGGCCCAGGGCGCATTTGCAAATGAGATAGGCGGAAGGTCAATTAGAGTTAGGGCATAATGAGATAGTGCGTTTAGGGTTTAGGGCACGTGGGACTCATGCAAGGACCCACAATGTCATTTGGAATTTAATTTTTTTGTTGTTGTTGTTTTAATTAATTTATTTATTTATAATTTATAATTTATTTTTTTTGTTTGTTAAAAAACAATAATAATAATAATAAATTAATTTACTATTACCATGGCTTTAATAATTGTAAACATTTGAATTTATGTGAGATATATATATATATATATTTAAAAATCATATAATTTAAATATTTTAAATCTTTAGGTATTTAGGTATCTTTTAATTATATGATTTAATTTTAATAATAATTTAAAAGATATATTTTAAAAATTAAAGGTTTAAGTTATTAAATATGCTTAAATTAAATATTTAAATTTAGTTTTTTAAGGTTTAAAAACTAAGGTGATTAAGGTTTAAAAACTATGTTTAAGGTTTAAAACTAAGGTGATTAACTTAATAAGAAAAAATCAAAGTATTACGCCCAAGGCCCAATCTCCAAGTCCACGTGCTAAGAACCAAATCCCAGTGCACAAGCACCAAGATTCAATGCATAGCCTCAAGCTCACTACATCATATGACTACAAGTTCAGAAACAATACATAACCACAATGCACAAGCACTAAGCTCCAATGCCCGAAAGCCACTCTACAATCCTCAAGACTTGCACCTACAGCCACCGAGTCACACAATTCAATGCATATGTACAAGGTAGCAAGGAAATCCCACATTCAATACCTCCTCAAGCATTCCTCATAGGAAGAATTAGACCCTGAGTATTCTGGAAGCAAGTCGACAGAGGGCTCAACTGGGAATAATAGAGTAAAATACACTGAGTATTCTAGAAGCAAGTCGACAGAGGGCCCAACTAGGAATAATAGAGTAAAATACCCTGAGTATTCTGGAAGTAATGTCTCCAGAGCGGTCAGATCTTCTCATGACCTCCAAACATCCCAAAGGCCCCACACATTCATGCCAACCACTACACCACATCATGTGATTTCAACATCTCAAATAGTGAAGATGATATTCTTGTACTCTACATTCATTCCAATGTAGAAGGCACCACGAGGAGGAGCCCATGAGAGAGCGCTACTATGCACCAATGCAGAAGGCACCACAAGGAGGAGAGCCCAAAAGGGGTGACTACATTCAAGTGTAAAAAAAAATGTATGTATTCAACTATCTCAATTCCCATGTTATATGCCACTCAATTCTACCAATAGCTAGCACCAATTTCCAATCAATGCCAAAGATAGTTCTCACACATGAAGTGCAATGAGAGATTCAAGGGATAGCTTACCAAAAGATTGCACAATGTGTCCAGGCACAGTATATTATACATAGGGTTGGGGCTCATGGGTTTTGAACCCACGACCTATAGCCACGCAAATAAGTCATGCAAGCTTAGCCCAAGTGTCGAATCTAAGAGCAATGGTCATATCTCATCCTGCACATTGTACAATATATATATATATATATATATATATATATACACAAAGCCAAGCACCTGCAACAACAAACAAGTCGACGCCCAAGTCAAATGCCAAGCCACTAAGGAGCAGAGGGAACACACCACTGTGCTTGATGCACCCTCCATTCTTGGAACTCGTGGATACTAGGGTCGACTGAGTAGAGGGACAACCATGGCCAACCTCATCCTTCACCTCTATTGAGTGTTTGAAAAAAATATGAGAATGAAAAGGGTCGAGTGAGGCTAGGGTTTGAGGAGATAAAGATGAGAGTAATTTAGGGTTGAGGATGAGAGCCCTGGGAGGGAGGGCACGTGGACCTCATGCACCCACGATGCCTGACCTCCAATAAAAAAAAAAAAGAAAAAAAAATTGTTTAATTTTTTTTTAAATTTTTTCTTGTTTAATAATTTTTTTATTATTATTTTTAATTATTTCTTTTTAAAAAAAATTCTTTTAAATTACATTTTTATTTTATAGATCTTATAAAAATTTGTTTAAAAAAAATGTTAATTAAAAAATAAAAAAATAAATGATAATAATAATAAAGTTATAAAAAAAAATAAGTTTGGAGTCCATGGGTTTTGAGCCCACAACCTCCACCAATCCCAAGAACCTTGAGAAATGGACATGTTACCTTAGAAAATAAATTCATTTATACAAGTAAATTAATTATCAATAGTCATAAAGTACTATCTCAAAGTATAATCTCCAATTATCCAAGTGAACCAAGCACTGAGTTTCATTCCCTCAACCATTGAGCCAAGCGCCAAGTCCTTCCATTCCGTTCCACTAGTCAAAGCCAAGCACCAAGACTATAAGGGAGCATTTTGTGCACAACGTATTAACATTATAAAATTTTAATGCTCTTCCGATCTCACGGCAGGTAAGTTAGAGAAATTGGCGAGCATGGTGCAAAGCTAGCATAGCTACCGGGCAAGGGAGTCAGTAGTTTTCTTAGGCAATGACACCAAGCTTAGATGCTTAACCCTAACCTAGCCACTTCCCCTAAAGAGAGTACCGTCTGTTTACAAAGAAGTAAAAAAAAAAACTTATGCCTAACCCTGTTTTCTAGTTAAGTTGTGCGAATGTGAAATGTCCTTGAACTCACCCTGACAACTTTGGTTGATGTAGGTAAAATCATACAGGATTGTTAGGAATCGATGGAATCGAGGCAGAGGGGCATCGTCACAGGGACCTCTAGTGCCGCCACCACCATCAACTAAACTAGCTCTCATATTGCGCTCTTTAGAGGCCATAAATGAGGCTTTAAAAGGGCATCAACTAGCAGGGATCGAAGTGGAGTCCCCACCATATGCAATGGGTAATCCAGAAGCATCGATGGATTCAGGGGGAGGAATTCCATTTGAAGACATCCCTAGAGAACTGTAGAAGATCAAACTTCCAGAGTTTGTCGGGGGTCATGCTAGTGAACGCACAGAAGCATGGTTGGAAGGCATGACAAGGTGTTTTTCCTTAAGGGACTATGTGTCCAACTCAAAGGCGAAGATAATAATTTTTTAGTTGAGAGACAATGCCTTTAACTGGTGGGGAAACTTGGAAAGGAAACTACATCTTACCCTGGACACCCTATCTTGGGAACTTTTCGAGGAGAGGTTCTGAAGGAAATATCTTCCAGCCTACTATGAGGAACAACAGGTAGGAGCGTTTCATGCCTTAGTACAGGGAAACAAAACCATAGAAGAATATGAGATCAGGTTTATGAAATTGGTCAAATATGTTTTATATATGGATAATGACCAACAACAGTCATAACTCTTTGTCTATGGGTTGAACCCTAAGATAAGGGCTATGGTTCGGATTTGGAAATTGTCTTCAGTAGCGGAAGGTGTGGAAAATGCGCGTTATGTAGAGGAACACATGAAATTAACCAGAGGTATGAGACCGACCTTTTTTCATCATCTTGGATTCGTAGGGAAGGCCCCTAGGACATTTCCCAGGGGAGGGGTCTCAAGGCCACCTCCATATGGTAATAGAGTCGCACCAAGGATAGTAGCCGCAGGGATTTTAATGGCAGCAAGTGCAGCATCTCGTTCATCACCAATGACGTAGGCAGTTTCACGTCCATCTCAAGGAGTAGCTAGTAGGGGCAGGGGTTCCATGGGAAGGAACTCATTTTAGAGACAGTCATAGAACAATGCGCAGGGTCAATCCCATGTTACATGTCGGGGATGCGGAGGACCCCATTACCAGTGTGACTGCCCAGAGTTACAATCAGAATTTGTGCATAGAGAAGGAAAGGTCCTAATGGGAAGAGCAAGTAGTAGCCACTAGATTTACGCAGTGGTTAATAATCACCAGGACGAGCATCAATCCTCGGTGGTGGAGTTGCCAGGTATGCTAAATCATATCAATGTAAATATTTTATTTGATTCTGGTGCGACATATAGTTTCATTTCACCATCTACATTAGAAAAGAGTGGGTTGGCAGCCTACGAGCATGATGACTTTAAACAAGTCGAGATGGCTTCAGGGGAAAAAAAAGTGGTAGGACCTAGTGTCGATAATTGTATAGTAGACCTGGGAGTGTGTACTACCAGGTTGAAGGTATACATCACTGCTCTTGGGGAGTATGACCTAATCATTGGAATGGGTTGGTTAGAATCTCATCAAGCTTTGGTGGATTGTTTCGCAAAAAGGGTGCTCTATGTAGACGACGAAGGAAGTCTAGTGGAGATCCAGGGTGTGTGAAGAAGGGTGTCATTATGCTTTATCTCAACTATGAATTTTAAGTGATGCTTGAGGCAAGGGTGTCGACTATATGTAGTAGAAGTGGTGAATGAAAGGAAGGGACCCTCCTTGGATCAATACCTAGTATTGTCAGAATTTAAGGATGTTTTTCCGAACAAGTTACTAGGGTTACCTCCTGAGAGGGAGCTTGATTTTACTATTGAGCTAAAACCTAGTGCAGAACCAATTTCCAAGACTCTGTATCGGATGACAGAACTATAACTTTGTGAGTTGCAAATTCAATTGAAAGAGTTACTAGACTTAGGGATAATAAGGCCCAGTGTCGCAACTTGGGGTGCACCAGTAATTTTTGTAAAGAAGAAGGATGGTTCCTTACGATTTTGTATAGACTACAGGGACTTGAACCATGCTACTGTGAAAAATAGGTACCCAATGCCGCGAATAGATGACTTGTTTGATCCGATGAAAGGAGCAATGGTATTCTCAAAGATCAATTTGTGATTAGGGTATTACCAGTTAAGGATTAAGGAAGGAGATATCCCAAAAACTGCCTTTCGAACTCAGTTTGGACATTACGAGTTTGTCGTAGTACCTTTCAGATTGACCAATGCACCAACAGTATTCATGAGCCTCATGAACGGAGTATTCCAGAAGTACCTAGACCATTTTGTACAAGTCTTTCTAGATGACATCCTCATCTATTCCAAAAATGAAAGAGAGCATGAGGAACACTTACGAGTGGTGTTGTCCTACCTTAGAGAGAAAAAATTGTATGGGAAGTTGTCAAAGTGTTCCTTCTTCTAGAGAGAGATCCACTATTTAGGTCATATCATTTCTGGTGAAGGAATCTCTGTGGACCCAGAAAAGGTAAAGTCCATTAGGGAGTGGCTAGTGCTAAAAAATTCCCATGAGGTGAGAAGCTTCATGGGGCTAGCAGGTTATTATCAGAGATTTCTGGAAGGATTCTCTAAAATAGTGAAACCCATCGCCACTTTGCAGTGCAAGGGGGTCAGGTATGAATGGACAGAAGAATGTGATAGTGCATTCATTGAGCTTAAGAGGTTACTACCTAGTGCACCAATTCTATGAGTGTCAGATATGGAAAAGGACTTCACAGTCTGCATGGATGCCTTGAAGCAAGGGTTGGGGGCCGTGCTAATGTAGGATGGAGGAGTGATAGCTTATGCGTAAAGGAAGTTGAAGAAACATGAAGAGCTTTACGCTAGTCACGATTTAGAGTTGGCAGCTATAATGCTAGCTCTGAAACTTTGGAGACACTCTTCACTCAAAGGGATCTGAATGCTAGGCAAAGACGATGGAGTGAGTTTATGAGTGAGTACGATTTTGGTATTTCATACATCAAGGGAAAGGAAAATGTGGTTGCAGATGCCTTGAGTAGGAGACCACATGCTCTCCTTGGTACCCTTAAAGGTCAATATGAGGGAACGTGTGTTGACGCAACTCCAAGGAGACAATTGGTATTTAGAGGTTACTTCAAACCTCCAAAGTGGGAGGAAATTAGATCCAAAGTATGAAGGATATAGTCTGGAAGCAGATGGACTGTTAAGATATCGGGGAAGGATGTACATCCATGAAAATGGAGATATTCGAAGAATCATACTAAAGGAAGCCCATAGAGAACTTTATTGTGTGCATCCGAGTGTGAAGAAGAAGTACATAGACATGAGGAAGATTTTTTTCTGGATAGACATGAGGCGCGATGTAGTCCATTTCATCACCAAATGCCTAGAGTGTCAATGAGTGAAAGTTGACTACCACCACCCGATAGGCCTCCTACAACCACATGATGTTCCTATGTCCAAGTGGGAAGTCATCTCTATGGATTTTGTTGTGGGGTTGCTGCTCACATCTCATAGACACAATGCCATTCTTGTGATAGTTGATAAGTTAACCCAGAGTGCTCATTTTACTCTGGTTAGAGACACTTACGATGTCACTGATGTGGCACGTGTGTTTGTAAATGAGGTCATTTGTTTGCATGAGATACCTAAGAATATCATTTCAGATAGGGAATCCAGATTCACTTATAGGTTTTGGACAAGTTTGCAGTCAGCATTTGGGACTCAGTTGAACTTAAGCAGAACTTATCATCTTGAAACTAATGGGAAAACTAGGAGAGTAAATAAAGTCATGGAAGACATGCTTAGGATGTATGTTATGGATAATCAAACCCATTGGGAGAAGTACCTATCTTTGGTAGAGTTTTCCTACAATAAAAATTTTCATAGCTCCATCGGAATGCCACCCTATGAAGCTCTGTATGGAAGGCCATGTAGAACACCGTTGAGTTGGAATAGATTAGAAGACTGAGTAACAGTTGGTCTAGAATTGATTTAAGAGATGGAGGAATAGGTGATTCAGATTAGGTAGAGACTAAAGGAAGTACAAGATAGGCAGAAAAGTTATGCGGATGCACACAGGACTGACCAAAGTTATTAAGTGTGAGACTAGGTTTTCATTTGTATCAAGCCTAACAAGAGTACCATACAGTTCTGGAAGGGGACAAAGTTGTCACCTCGATTTATAGGACCATTCAAAATCCAAGAGAAAATTGGACCCGTTTCCTATCGTCTCATACTGCCACCCCACTTGCATAAAACTCATAATGTTTTTCATGTATCTGTTCTACGTCATTGTGTCGTTGATGAATCACATAAGCTAAACTGGAAGGAATTGCAGGTATCATACGTGGGAACTCTCAGGGTAGAACCATTACACATATTGGACCATAGAGTCCAACATCTCAGGAACCGTCTGGTAGACCAAGTTAAGGTCCAATGGGACAAGTATAGTCCAGGATCAGCTACTTGGGAAGATGTCGAGACACTATGACGAGAATATCCCTCACTTTTTTTGACCACCTCGAGAATATGTTTCTCGAAGGTGGGGTGTATGTAACACCACCTTTTGACTTAGACAGCTAGGATTACCTGAGGCCTACACACTTTTATTTTCTATTCACAAGTCAAACTATTAAATGATACACTTGAACTTTTATGACATATAAATTTTATGAATGTTTAAATATATTTGGATAATGATGGATATGATGCGATATATTGTGAGAATGTAAATTTTATGAATGTTTAAATATTATTGATGATGATGGATATGATGTGATCTACTATGTGAATGTAAATTCTATGAATGTCTAATTGTTATTGATGATGACAGATATGATGCGACATATTGTGTGAATGAGAATCCTGTGAAGGTTTAAGTGCTATTAGAATGATGTTGGATATGATGCAATCTGTTTTGTAAATGATAATTTTAGGAATAGGTGTCATTAATTGGATTATGGAATATTATGAGATCTATTTCTAACTTAAAAAATTTGATGTTAAATTTGTTGGTATGCGGATACCAAATCGAAATTATGGTTGTATGCAATTACATGATGATAATGCATAGAAATGTATGATTTTGTGTTACAGACTAATCTACATGTTATGGGCTATGAAATAGCCAAGGGATAATGATGATGAAAATGGATGTCATGACCACTGGCCGAGAAACAATATGGTATGAATATTTGTATGTGAAATTATATTATTTTGGATGCATTTCTATGATATATGGACCAGTGCAGGATTTCAGCTGGTGAGACTGCCCAAAACTGAATAGACGATGAAAAAACTCCCAGCAACACGGTGCCACTATATATTCCATTGTAGGGTGTGGACCCTAGTCTTTTTAAGAGGGGTGGAGGCCTTTTCCACTGTGTATCCTCCGAAACCTGAAGTCATGGGAGTGCGATGTTAGTTCATGCTCCCCTAGACATGTGATGATGACTGTTAGTTGCCTGTTGGGGAAGCTTGGTCAAGATAGTGACACTTCCTCTTACGAGTTCTATTTGCAGTTAGGTCAATATAGTTGACACTCCAAGATAGTCCAGCAGAGGAATGATAGGAATGGAAGAAGGAAGTAATTTAGGGAGGAAGGATGAGTAGAAATAGTTGAGAGTGTATGGAGATTTGTCTTATGTTGGAACTTATTGTTTTCCTTCTGAAAAGAAAATGCATATATATATGAATATTCATAATTATGTAACTAAACTACAATTGTCTAAATAACATTGTTGAACTAGATAATTATAATTAAAGGATTTCACAAGCATTTGATTGGTTTATTTTCTTTTATAAAATGAATAGTCTTGTTGAATGGATTGGATGCATATGGAAATTACTATAGAGATGATAGTTATTGATATTAGTACATGAACGAGACTTGTATGTACTGGCTACACATGCATTTCTTGCACATGTACACTAGTATATATGAGTTTCTTGGCTTACTTACTAATAATGTTGGTTATTTGTTACGAATGTGTGAATCGTGTTTCTTTTCCCATGTATCATAAAATACTTTAACTTCAGAACGAAGTTTCCTGAAGGGTGGGTGTATGTAACAACCCTAGCTAAATGATTGCTTAAGATTTACCAAGTATAATTAATTAAATAATTAACTGTCCTAATGTATATTAGTTAAATAATGATTATTTATAAGTAATATTGATTAATTAATTAATTAATTACATATTGTTTAATATATGTTGATTAATTAGTTAATTGATTGATTAACACATTTAATGTTTAGGGTAAAGAATTAAATACTTAATAACTTTTAATTCATTATTATAAAACTTTGCGTATGTAGGGGGATGAAGCAATTAATAGAGGGATAAGGTATTAAATGGAGGGATAAGGTGGGTGGAATTAAAGGAGGGTAGGAGGTGGTGAATGGAGGAGGATATGAGGGGGAGAGGCATTCGGAAAAAAGAACTTTTGGAAATTTGGGGGAAGAGGAAGCATTATTGGAAATTAGAGACTGTATTTGCTGGTTGGATATTTTATGTTTTGGAAGTTTGGGTGGACTGTTACAAGGGCGCACCAAGTTTCTAGGATTTTTGGGCTCATGGGCTAGGAATCCTCATAGAATCTTGAAGCTAGGGAGCCAGATAGGCTATGTTCCTAGCTGCCAGGGAGGAAAGATTCAGTTTTGGGCAGAGTTCGGGCAAAGCAGTGGAGAGGACAACTAGAGATTGGGGAATTAGCATCAGACAGAGGTATGTAATTTCATGAATTTGATGTGTTATGTGGTTTTTGATTAAATTTACTTTTGTGTTGTTGATAAATTTAATTTATGCTTTAATGATGAAATTGTATAGCATGTAATTTTTTTTTATTCTTTATTTTTGCATGTGTTTTATAAGGCTCTATGGGGACAAAGACCTTACATTTTAATTTGAAATATTTAATATTCATATACTAAAATTTTAGGTTGGCACTCATCAACATTTAAATTGTCTAAAACTTTGGAACTCCACCACAACCACCATAATCATCATCACTTAAACATTAATATTAAAAAAAATTTGTAATTTTAAATATTTAATATTCATATACTAAAATTTCAACTTGTAATTCATCAACATATTAACACTCTAAAAATTTGGAACTCTAAAATCATGCACAACATTAAATAGTCATTAAAAGGTGGATAGTGATATTCTAATTCTTCTTCATCATCATCAATTAAAAATTAGTATAAAAAAAAAATTGTCATTTGAAATATTTAGCACTCAGATACTAAAATTTCAATTTGGAAGTCATCAACATATCAACACTCTAAAAAAAAGGAACTCCAAAATCACAAATTACATCTGATATTAAGAAAATAATTAATTTGTTACAAATAATCATAAACAACTGATGAAATCATCATCATCATCATCATAGCATTTGAAATATTTAATATTCATATACTAAAATATCATCGTCGTCGTCGTCGTCGTCGTCATCATCATGTCATTTAAAATATTTAATATTCATATACTAAAATTTCAACTTGGCACTCATTAACATATAAAGACTCTAAAAATTTGGAACTAATGATTGTCATTTTGTCCTTTGAAATTTCTAATATCACCATCATAATCATCATCATTATCTTCATGTCATTTGAAATATTTAATATTTGTATACTAAAGTTTCTTCATTATCATCATCATGTCCTCTAAAATATTTAATATTCATATACTAACATTTCAACTTGGAACTCATCAACATGTAAACACTCTAAAAAATTGGGAATCATCATCATCATCATCATTATCTCCTTTGAAATATTAAATATTCATATAATAAAATTTCTTCATCAGCGCCATCACCACCTTTGAAATATACTAAAATTTCAACCAAGCACTCATCAAAATATAAACACTCTAAAAATTTGAAGCTGCAAAGTATTGCACAACGTTAAATAGTCATTAAAAAGTGGATAGTGATAAATGTTAACATTCCTTTGCATCCTAGATTAGGTAAATTCATCCCACATTAAGAAAATAATTAAGATTCCATTACAAATAATCATAAACATGTGATAAAAAAACATCACATATAATGAATACTCATAACTTTACAAAAAGTTCATTTTATTATATTTAATTTAATAAGCTAATAACTTTATTATATTAAATTTATATAAATTAATAATGGTCAAAAAAATAAAAATTGTTATCTCGAAAGACGCTCTAGAACCAAGTATGGGGGAGATTCTCACATAATGTAATGTTATATCAAAATAATAATAAAATATAATAAAAATGTATGTCGGATCCACACACATATATATATATATATGTTATACATGATTATTATGGTTTTGGATAATATATGTAGTAGATTGTAGAATTAAAGACATGAGGGTGGACCCTAGTTAAGTGTGGTTCATGAGTTCAATCTCGATAGGGATACCCTAAAAAGACCTACAACCTTACCTGACTCATTTGGTTTTGGCTTCTTTAAGTTGAAGAAGATATAACGAAGGGCATGTATGGTTATGGAAATTATTCAGTACATGTTGGGTACATGTCTATATATATATATATATATATATATATATATATATATATATATATATATATATATATATATA
>CBVK0103601856.1:0-14019 GCA_900067695.1 Picea abies | reverse complement strand
ATATATATATATATATCACATATGTTATACGTGATTATTATGGTTTTGGATAATATATGTAGTAGATCGTAGAATTAAAGACATGAGGGTGGACCCCAATTAAGTGTGGTTCATGAGTTCAATCTCAAGAGGGAGACCCTACAAAGCCCTTCAACCGTAGCTGACTCATTTGGTTTTGGCTTCTTTAAGTTGAAGAAGATATAATGAAGGGCATGTATGGTTGTGGAAATTATTTAGTACATGTTGGGTACATGTCAGGACTAAATTATTACAAATATAAAAGCAGAGGGTAAATTATTGATAATTGGCAGAATGCATAGTTTCTAAGAGAAACTAATATTTAACACTAGGAATGAAATATTCATTCCTGCATTAATTTAACATAGCAATGTGTTTGAATCATGGATATTCACTTATATAGTCAACCTATAATCATACAACATTTGAATTTATATACTCAACATATAGTTAGAATCATATTAATTTATTATTATATTATTATGTAGAAGGATCATATTAAGTCAATATATCTTCTTGAGTTAGTTGGTTGTGAAAGTTGCAGAGTCAACATAACGATTTAAAGTAGTCACATAGTTGAAATGATTTATACTCTATGTTATTATCATTTTCTTAATTTATAATACAATTATACTAATTTATATAGTCGACGTATTATTATAATAAAATTAATATATAGTATATTACATAATGGGTTTAGATACAAACTATGTGAGATATCTACACATTTCAAAAGATCATCTCATGACCTTGTTTATCGACCCCATAACTCTTTTACACCCTCTTGTGACAAAGAAATGTATTTGCATGGATTGGTTCACATACAAATATTTACATACCACTAGATGGATAGGTAGTTTATGGTTTCTAACAAAATTCCCTATAATAATTGGGAGGTTCCATTACACTTCCTTCGAAAATTATCGATTGAATTTGTTTTAGGTCATTATGTCAACTACCTTGACATTTACGAATTCTATGAGGTAGGTCATGGGTCTATGCAAGATTGAAAAAATTCTAGGCATGACTCTTTGAGAGGGTCTCACCCTCCTACGAGGAGACCTAACACCCTGGCGCAAACCCCCTTCCCTCCAAAGGGCTACGCGACCTCCCAATATTGGATCGTTTGAAAACTCAAAGTCAAAGTGACTCCTTGGGTTTGTACGAGCACTCGAAATAACTCTATCCACACACACGGGTCTCCCCAAAAGTGACCACAACTGTGACCACGGCTATGACCACGGGTCTATCTCTTCGCAGTTCAGAATTTGGGGATATCCAAAATCCTTCCATGAGATTCTCCCAAAACACACCCCTCCCAGATTCTGAACTCCCACCACCCATCTCCTCAGATTCACTAGACCATCAAGGTTTTTGGTTTCGCAACTTTGCAAAACTCTAAGACTTCCATCCACAACCTCCAAACTTTTGATTCCATGACTCCTTGATCCGTTGCCACGTACTCCTCCATGATCAACGATTAATATTGAATTGTGACTTCAGACTTCACGACCTTACTTCCATCAAGTTCCAAACTTGTCAACTCCAAAATGTCAAAGTGCTTCCACTGCTAACCTATTGATCTTTACTCCCTCAACTCCCTCTGAGAATCTCTTAGACACTTAGTTGAATTCTTGGTCTGTGCACACCTTGCAACAAACTTTCACCCACAACTTAACTTCTCCTTGTGGATGGATTCATACTCCTTGCAACTATCCTCCAGCCACTTTTTGTCTCTTGTGACTGAAATCACGCTATCCTTCCTGATCTTTCAATTATGAAAACTAGGTCACACACTCCTTGCGGACGTCAATGCACTACTTGTAGACATGAGGTTCCACAATATCTTCTGAGATTTTAGGTCGAAACACACTCAGTCAGACACTCCTTGCAGACACTACACACTCCTTGCGCTCAGTCAGTGAAGAGAAACAATTGAAACTTGTCTACCCCTCAAAAAGACTCATACATTCAACAAAGTAAATGTAGTCATGGATTTAAGAATAACAATACTAGAGAAATTGAAAAATAATAGAAACTCTACCATTCATTTAGATAGACACATAACCAACACACATTTGGGAAAATATGCCTCTATTATATTCATCCAACTCAAACTTGTATACATACATACACTATTCTTCACTACTGCTTGTCCTATATAAGATAGAATCATATATTTCTCGGTTCTCCTCTATCCACAACAACAATGATCATCAACAACAACTATTGACAACAACCCTTTTCTAGGAAATAGTACATGCCTTTATACAAAGAGGTGATCTGCAAGCATTCCCTCCAACTACTTCTACGCTATCTAATCGAAATTGAATGATATCAACTACTTAATATTTACTACGATAAATATTCTGTCAGACAGATAAGAGCACAAGCTCCAAATTTGTATTGCAATCTCATTCATAAAAAAAGTACACCCGCCCATCAAATTTATGTGATATCTCAGCCTACGATATTTTCAAGAAATTTATAACTCAAAACGCTTTTCAGATATTACATTAATACATTGATCTTTTGAAATTCAAAACGTTTCAAAATATGTGTGCTAGCGCACCCAACTATCTTCCACTCTCGGATTTTGCTGGCGATGCTCCTGCATAATACTCGCTTGGCTGAAAAATTCATGGACTCATGTCCATGATCTCCTACATTGATCTTCCATGCTTCTGCATCTCTGCTTCACTGACCCAACTTCAATATTCTACTGGTCATCCTTTCCACTTCACCAAGTACTCAAAATACGTCTTCCTTATGGTCTTCTTATGAACCCTTTGATATATGATCTTTTCCATCTGCATCTTCTACGCTATAAGAATCTGTTTCTCCCACTGGACCCTCTCTTGATATTCAGATCCTTCAGTTTCATATTCTCTGTAAGGATACAGGTCTTCAATGTTGAATATGGGATATATACCTACATCTTCTGGCAAATCTAACTCATAATCATTCTTGCCAAACCTCCTCAAGATTTTACATGGCCCTATCTTTTTCAACTTAAGTTTATTTTATGTCCCCCTTGGGAATATTTCTTTCCTCAGATGTGCTAGAACATGATCTCCAACTTCAAAGTCAAGCTTTCTCCTATTTTGATTATCTCTTCACTTGTATTCACCGTTGCTCTTCTTTAGCTGCTCCTTGATCTGATGGTGAAGTTCCTACATCTCTACAGTGGAATCTTCTACTCCATTCTCCTAAATTCTCTCTACTTCATATCTCTCAATTCTAAAACTCCTCTTGGATTCATCCCATAAATGATTTGAAATGGATTCTTCCCAGTGCTCCTATTCACCAAGTCATTATATGAAAACTCGACTTATGCTAGAATCTGATCCCACTGACTATGGTGTTCAGTGACCAAACTCATCAACAAATATCCTAGGATTCGATTCACCACCTCGGTCTGTCCATTTGTCTATGGATGATATGAAGAACTAAAAGATATTTTTGTCTCCAACGTTTTACACAACGTCCTCCAAATGACCAATAAATTTGGTATCTATGTCTGAAACTATGCTTCTGGGCAATCCATGGAGTCTCACGACCTCCCTGAAAAATAAATTTGTAACATGCATTGCATCACTGGTCTTTTGACATGGAATGAAGTGTGCCATATTTGAAAACCTATCGACCACCACAAATATGGAATCACTTCCTCTCTATGTTCTTGGAACTCCCAACACAAAATCCATGCTTATTGCATCCCAAGGCCTCTCTAGAATAGGAAATGGTGGATACAACCCAATGCTCTTCTTCTTCCCCCTGACATAGTGGAAAATTTTTCAATTACTCACATATTTCTTCACCTCTCCTCTCATACCTGGCCAACAATATGAACTAGCTAATTGGGAAAATGGTTTTTCATGGTCTAAGTGTCTGTTTAGAAATCCACTATGATTTTCCTTCAGCAAGTTATCCCTCATCGAGCAACTTGGTATGCACAACTAGCATCCTTTGAATACCAACCCATCCTGAATCAGATATTCGACCCACTGGCTTCTGTCTCTGAGTACATGATTCACGCATGCTTCATATGCTTCTCCAAAGTCTGGATCATTGTGATACATTTCCTTAAGGTGATCAAACCCCAAGGTCTTGACTTGAAATTCTTGCAAAATCAAAATCATCCTGCTCAATGCATCGACAACCTTGTTTACATTTCCATAAATATTTTTAATGACAAAAGTGAAATTTTGCATAAACTTTATCCATTTGGCATGTCTCTGGTTCATCTTTTCCTGTCTAGTTATGAATTCCAAAGTGTGATTTTCATTGTAAAAAACAAATTCCTTGGGCACAAGATAATGCCACCATTTCTTTAAAGCTTGAATTATGGCATATAACTCTTTTTTGTATGTGGATGTAACATCCCGATCTGGTGCACTTACCAAACTTATTCTTTGAGGACACTTGCTCACAAGTGATCTAGATTTTTATGATGATAAAACTTTTTCCTTCATTATGATGCGTTAAGTTATATGACAGGATGTTTTTACTACATTGATGTAGACAGGTGCTGCTGACTCAGTTTCATTGAGTGTGCAGGGTTTCGAACCTTGAGGATGCAGAGGCATCGATGGAACTCCCTTGGACTCTGGATTGAGTCAGGGAGTGGGCTATTTGAGTTGTTTCATTTACGGTGATATTGTTTGTTTTGATGATATGCTATTGATTTTATGAGATGTTGTTGACATGATCTGACATGATGGTTGATGATGCAGGCTGACGATAGCTTGCCGAACAGACTCACATATGGAGTAAAGGGGCCACACACGAGTCTAGAGAGATTGAGGGAGAGGTGTGGACAACAGCCCTGCCACAGCCTACTAGCACTCCCGCCGTGGCTCGAACTGTAGGTTAACGATTACCTAGTTTGAGGGGATCCACGATGTTGTGAGGGCAGACTACGACAGTCGCTCACGATGATTCTAAGGGGCACGCAATAAGGTGGGAGCCTTATTCCTTAGAGCCCTTAGTCTCCCACAAGTTCACCTAGCGGAGTGTTGACTCCAGGGGTTATAGAGTCTACCAATCCGTCAAGTCAGCGAGTAGCACCCTTGGAGCATGTGGTGCATCCTGAAGGGCACGTCGCGCAAATAAATGCAAGTCAGCGAGTGGCACCCTTGGAGCAGGTGGTGCATCTTGAAGGGCACATCGTGCAGCAGAAGCAAACGAGGCGAGTGAGTAATTTAAGGAGTGATTAAGGAGTAATTTAAGGTGTAATTTAACGAGTGATTAAGGAGTAATTTAAGGAGTAATTTAAGGAGTGATTTTTGGGGGAGTCAGGGAATTGAGTCTTTTAATTATTAAAAATAAATTAATTTTGGAGAACCAGAGGGATGAGTGACACTTGGATGGCGGAGAATGTTTAGAGGTTTGTCATTAAAAATTAATTAATTAATGATTTAGGAAATTAGGTTAGTCTCAAATTTCTATAAAAGAAAGGGAAAGGAAGGAAGAAAGGGGAACGGTTAGCATAACGTTACGCTGCCGAATTGTGGCTTGGCAGGTTGCTTGTGAGGAGTTGGGTTTATCTCAGCTGTGTTGGAGTGGTAGCTCAGCCGTGGAGGCGAGCTGAGATGCTAGTCTATCTCTGGTTCTTGTGTGGCCCCTTTGCGGCTCGGGGGCTAAGGGGGAAGCAGAGTACCCCTAGCGTTTGGCTGGGAGGTACCGGTGAGCCTTTTATGGTCGGCGAGCGGGACGCGGCACGAAGTGCGGGACGTCTTCCAATGCAGGCATAAGGCAACGATATGATTTTAATTGGTAAAGTAGAAAGCAATTATATTCGGCAAATTTACTGTTATTGATGATAATATAGTGAGATTGTTTGGCATTACATTTTCGACAATTTTGTTCAGCACCGTTATTGTGAGTTTGTTCTGGCAATGTTGAAAATGTTACCACCGCTTTGGCCATAAGAAGAATGTAATTGTTGGGCATTTTAGGGTATGCATTGTAGATATGGGGTTTAATCTGGGTTTGAATGCGTTGATCTGCATTTTGATAGCTGTGATTTGAAGAATACCTCTACGTTCTTTTGATAATTGTGATTTGAAGAATACCCCTGTGTTTGATAACTGTGATTGAAGATTACCTTTGTGTACTGTATTATTGGCATTTTACCACTATTTTGGCATCCGTTATTGGTGTTCTTTCCACTGGTTATGGGGCGCCTTTGCACACTTTATTATTGGCGTTGTTTCACTGTTTGGCATCCGTTTATTGGCATGTTTTTTTTTTCCCTGCTCCTGGGCGTTTTGCCACCATTACCTTGTGCATTTTGGCAAGCCGTGTTGGGCATGTTGCAACAATCATTTTGGGCGTTTTTTTGTTGCCACTATAATTTGGACGTTTGGCATCTGTATTTGAGCGTTTTGCAATTGTAATGGGGGTATTTATCACTCACAGGGAGAAAATATTTCATTGGTAGTGGTATACTGTTATATTGGGCGACTGCCACTGTTCTAGGGCGTAATTGTTTACTGTTGAAATTGGGAGTTTGTATACAGTCGCATTGGTTGGTTTACAGTTGCGTTTTTATTACATTTCCGTACGAGTTTATTGCCTTTAACCTCAGTACAATTTTGTATTTTTACTGCCTTCCAACTCAGTGCGTTTTTACAAATTTCAGTGCGGGTTTTATGCAAATTGGTTCTGGTTATGCATGTGTGTGTTTCATATAAATTACCGAGCGAGTTTGATGCCTTACACTGTGCATGTTTCTTTACATATTACAGAGTGTGTTTAATGCTTACAATGTGCATTTTTATATGCTACTGCGTGTGTTAATGCTTGACAGTTACGGAAGGGATAACACCGTTTAACAATATGTTTTTAAATGCTATCGAATAAATGTCAGGGTTTAATTTTGGCTATTTCAATATTTCGGGTGATACTGTCAGTTACTGTCATGGAAGAATTCATTTTAATATTGGGTTTACATCATCATTTGATAATAAGGCTGAACCTCTCCATTCCATAGTATAGTCTTATTATACATATTTTAATTTCTGGTTGTGAAATGTTGTTCCATATAAAAAGGGTCTACCATCGTTGATTTCTTGGTCTAAATAGGTTGATTATAATTCAGGTGCTTTTGGGACGGCTAGTTTAAGCCTGTGGTGCAATGGTCTTTATAATGTGGTTATCATATCCTCGTAGTAATAGATCTAGTATATCATATTTGGCCTTTTAAAAACTTTTTCATTAAAACATTTATCACCAATTTCATTATTGCTATTTTAAATTGATCCTCTTAAAGATCGTCTGTTGAATGTTGTCATTTTAATTATTGATAGCGATATATATAGTGTCAATATAATTTGAGGTTAGAATGCTATCATTTTAATTACTAATAGAAGATATACATAGCATCAATATAAATTGAGGTTAAGCCGTTACCTTGAATAGGATAATGTTCCTATAGATGAGGTTGTTTTATGTTATCATTGAATACTGTATTTTCAGTTATCGATCCTTTTAATAATGTTATTTTAATTATGGTGCTTTTAAAATGGGTCATTTAATTATTGTCCCTCGAACTTTATTATTTTACAGGTGGCCACATTTAGTTATGTGGTATATTGTTAATCCCCATTCGGATGTGACCTATGATAAGATGATAAATTTATGTGTGGTGCTACTTCTTGTATATAGATTTTTAGCTAGTTCGTCTTTAAATATTGTTTTTATATATGGATAATTGTCCCTTCAATGTTGACTTTTACTTATTGTCATATGAATTTGCGATTCTATATATTGCCAATTTTAACTATGAAGTTATATTGTTAGTCCGAGTAGGTGTTACCTATAATATGATACTAATTTTACTGTTGTAGGAGAAGGAAGAATGTTATGCATACATTGTCCTAGAACAATTGTTATAAATTTCGTAATTGTATTAGAAGGTTGAATTATGAAGTTGTATTGTTCTTACCTTATAAACAATATTGCAAGATTGGAGTTGAATGTATGGCCTTTATTTATTTCAGTGTTATTGAAATTTAGAAATGAAATGTTATGGTTATCTTATTGCGACGTTAGGGTAATCTCATGATATTGATAAGACACACCTGATGGAACGTCTTGGATTTCTGTACAATCATTTACTCGGAGTTAGTAAATGAGGGTTGTTGAGTCTGGATTTATTGTGAACTTGGGCGTTCGTTGTCAGAGTCCTTGTCATGCGCCTTCCGTAAGGGGTGCAATTGTTCTTCTTATTATGTGGTACTTGATTGTGGTCAGTTTTACTTTGTCGTGGTTGCGTCTTGTTGGTCATCGAGTGGCGATGTAGAGTCAAGTGTGTTGATACTTCTACACGCTCGCACACACCTTAAACACACAAAAAAAATAATTTGCACCTGTTATCGGAGTTGTTGTCTTAACGAGGAAGGTTGTTACACATGGTATCAGAGCGGGTTCGACCCGAGACTTGGGATTCACTACGGGTTTCGTTGACATGATTATGATGATTATTCTGTCTCTGATCGAGCTGATTGTTGTGTGCAGGTAATCATGGTTAGAGGACGCCGCAGAGGCAGATGACGGGGTGCTAGGGAAGGAGGCATGACGCCTCCAGCAGCATCCACGCCTGAGGGGTCTAACCCCCAGGGAGGCGAGCAGGTCCTTGGACAGGAGCAGATCGCAGTTGCCGATGTTGTGGGGATGATGAGATATTTCCAGCGCATGTCTGAGGCGCTGATCAGCAGATTGGACAGAGAGGAGGCCAGGGCGCCGGCACCCGCTGAGGTTCCGCCGCGTGCACTGGACGTTACTGGTAGCATTCACCGTGAACTTGAGAAGGTGAAATTTCCCGAGTTCTTTGGTGCCCCGGACGACGCAGCCGCTGAAGCATGGTTGGAGAATATGGCGATGTGCTTCGCACTTCGTGATTATACCTCCAACATGAAGGTCTGCATGGCGGTCTTTCAACTGAAGGGGAGTGCTCTTCTATGGTGGAAGATGCTCCTACCACAGCTAAACATGGCCATCAAAGACGTGTCATGGGAACTGTTCGAGGAACGGTTCTGGGAGAGGTATCTCTCAGAGGAATTCATTGAGCGCCAGCTCAACGAGTTCAACGCATTATGACAGGGAGGTCGTACGGTGCCCGAGTACGAAGCACGTTTTATGGAGCTGCTCTGGTATGCTCCGCATTTGAACACAGAGAAGCTCAAGGTCAACAGGTTCGTGTTTGCCCTTAATGGCAGCCTGCGTGCAAAGGTTAGGATTCTGATGCCTCAAACCTTGCACGACGCTGTCCAAAAGGCCCTCATAGCAGAGGAGGAGCTTATCAGTGGGGGTCAGACCAAGACTCCAGCGAGACCTGCAGGGCAGGGTTTATCTGGTACGCCGCAACAGCAAACACTAGCGAGACATACGCCAGGATATCGTGGCTTCCAGAGGGGATCCACGTTCACTACACCTCAACGACCACCACCTCAGCAGCGGACACCTTACCGAGGACCACAGCAGCAGCAGCAGGATCGCCCACAGCAGCAGCAGTTTAGGCCTGTTCAGCAGAACAGACCAGGGTTTCAGGCTGGTGGGCAGTCATCTTCTACTTCGAGCACCAGGACTACTGGGCCAAAGAAGGGATGTTGGACGTGTGGGGAGCCACACTACCAGCATGATTGTCCTATGGAGAGGACCAGAGCATCTGGATCTGTCGGACCTACTACAGTGGGAGATATGGGCAAGGCCCATCAGATTCATGCAGCGGTGAATAACCACCAGGCAGAGCACCAGTCGACTGTGCTCGAGACGACAGGTACTGTCGCTGACTAGACCCTTAGTATTTTGATAGACCCAGGTGCTACTAAGAGTTTTATTTCTAGTGTAGCACTGAAAAGGATTAAGGTAAAGGCATTCGAACAGGATGAGTTTAGCTTTGTAGAGATGGCTTCGGGAGCCAAACAGAAGGTCGGAGGAAAGGTTACGGGCTGTGCCCTTAACCTAGGAGAGTTTGTCACGAAGGTCAACTTGTACGTCACAATATTAGGATCTTATGACGTCGTGATCGGCATGGAGTGGTTGGAATTGCATGAGGCGATACTCAATTGCAAGATGAAACGGTTAAGCCTGGTCGACGATGAAGGACAGGAACGGGTAATTGTAGGACGGAACCAGGGAGTATCTCTGAGGTTCGTCTCTTCCTTACAGTTACAGAAGAGTATGCACAAGGGGTGCAAGATTTATGCAATCCTTGCGCTAAACGAGAAAGGAGTAGTTGAAGGTCTAGAACACCTTCCGGTGGTGAAGGAGTTTGCGGACGTATTTCCAGAGGAGTTGCCTGGGATGTCGCCAGAAAGAGAATTGGAGTTTACTATAGATCTGAAACTGGGGACTGAACCGATAGCAAGAACTCCTTATCAGATGTCGACCCCGGAGTTGCAAGAGTTAAAAATGCAACTGAAGGAGTTGCTGGACCTGGGACTGATACGCCCTAGTGTGTCACCGTGGGGTGCACCAGTTATTTTCTTTCGAAAAAAGGATGGATCATGGAGGCTTTGCATTGACTATCGTCAACTGAACAAGGATACGATTAAGAATCAGTATCCCTTACCAAGAATTGACGATCTATTCGATCAAATGAAGGGTGCGACGGTGTTCTCCAAGATCTATTTGCGATCAGGGTATCACCAATTATGGATCAAGGAGGATGACGTCCCTAAGACAGCTTTTAAGACGAGATTTGGACATTATGAGTTTACTGTTTTACCTTTTGGATGGAAAAATGCCTCAGGGGTATTTATGATCTTGATGAACGGGGTGTTCCGCGAGTGCTTGGATAAGTTCGTCCAAGTATTCATTGATGATATTTTGATCTACTCTCAGACGACAGAGGAGCATGACGAGCACTTACGCTTGGTACTACAGTGTTTGAGAGAGCACAAATTATATGGGAAGCTGTCCAAATGCTCTTTTTATCAATCTAGGATTCACTACTTAGGGCATGTCATCTCTGGCGAAGGTATCGTCGTGGATCCAACCAAGGTTGAAGCTATTATGGAATGGCCTGCGCCGACGAATGTCACAGAAGTATGTAGTTTTATGGGTTTAGCAGGATACTATCGATGGTTTGTCGAGGGATTTTCGAAGATAGCAAGTCCGATCACGGAGTTGCAGAAGAAAAACAAGAAATTTGTTTGGACTAAGAAATGTGCGGAAGCATTTCGAAGGCTTAAGGAGTTGTTGACAACAGCGTCAATACTAAAGGTCCCTGACATGGACGTAGACTTCTTGGTATGCACTGACACATCCAAAGAAGGTTTAGGTGGAGTCCTGATGCAAGATGGATGAGTGATTGCTTACATTTCGAGGAAACTAAGAAGGCATGAGGAAAACTACGCAACACATGATTTGGAGTTATTAGCCATTGTTTATGCCTTGAAAGTCTGGAGACACTACCTTGTTGAATGAAAATTTGAATTAAGGACTAATCATTGTGGACTACAACACATTTTTATGCAAGGCGACTTGAATGCGCGACAACGGCATTGGTCGGAATTGCTTAGCGAGTATGACTTCGAGATTACTTACATAAAGAGAACAGTGAACCGAGTGGCAGATGCTTTGAGATGGAGACCACGCATCTTTTCAGTGTTGCCTCTTCAAACGAATCTACATGAGAAGACTCTCACTTTATAGCATGACAATGACTGGTACAAGGAAGTCGAGGATTTTATCAGACAAAACAATATGATGGTACCACGATTTGAGGGATATTCATTTGATAGCGATGGCTTGTTGAGGTTTAGAGGTCAGATTTACGTACCGCCAAACGATGAGTTGAGGATGTTGATCCTGACCGAGGCTCATAGAGCAGTTTACATGGCTCACCTGGGAGTTACGAAGATGAGGGCAGACCTTAAACCTTTGTTCTTCTGGAAAGGAATGAAGGCCGACATAGTCAACTTTGTGGCTATATGTCTCGAGTGTTAGCAGGTAAAGGCTGAACATAGACACCCGGCGGGATTACTTCAACCACATGCCATTCCAGAATCAAAATGGGAAGTCATTTCGATGGATTTTATTGTTGGATTTCCACTGACAGCAAGGAGACACGACTCGATTTTTGTAGTAGTAGACACTCTGACAAAGAGTTCTCATTTCATTCCGGTGCGTACGACGTATCAGGCACCTGACATAGCGAGAGTTTTCATCAGTGAGATTGTGAGGCTGCATGGCGTGCCTAAGAAGATTATATCCAATCGAGGATCGGTGTTTACTGGACGATTTTGGATGAGTTTCCAAGAGTCCTTGGGAACTCAACTAAACTTTAGTACTGTGTATCACCCAGAGACTGACGGACAGACAGAATGAACGAACCAAACCTTGGAAGACATGTTGTGCATGTACGTGATGGACCAGCAAAAACGTTGGGAGGAATTATTGCCTCTAGTAGAGTTCGCTTATAACAACAGTTACCAGAGCACCATTAAGATGGCGTCGTTTGAGTTTCTTTATGGGCGACCGTGTCGGATGCCCTTGAGTTGGGATCGGCTTGAGGATAGGGTCCTGGTGGGACCAGAAGCGATCCAAGAAATGGAAGAGTAGATGAAAACCATAAGACAAAGGATAAAGGAAGCGCAAGATCGACAGAAGAGTTATGTCGATGCGCACCGAGTCGACCGTAGTTACGAGGTCGGTGATCGAGTCTTCTTGCGGGTTAAACCACATAAGAGTTCGATCATGTTTGGAAAGGGAGATAAACTCTCTCCTAGGTTCGTGGGACCCTTCGATATTGTGGAGAGAAAGGGGCCCGTGGCCTATCGACTGGCCTTGCCTGATTTTTTGAGGCGTATGCACGATGTTTTTCATGTATCTATTTTGAGACATTATATTAGTGATCCTATACACGTGATTGACATGAGTTCCTTGCAGGTATCGGATGAGGGAGCGCTCACGGCTGAGCCAGTCCACATTTTAGATCATCGTGTTCGACAGTTACGACGTCGAACGGTATATCAGGTCAAGGTCCGGTGGGACAGTTATAGTCCGCACTCGGCGACCTAGGAGGACGCATATGATATGCACCAGCAAGTTCCATTTTTGTTTGACAGATAGACTTATGATACTATGGTATTCATGATATTATGGTACATCTAGTTCGACATTTATACTGAGAAACTTCGGGACGAAGTTTAGACCAAGAGGGGGTGTATGTAACATCCCGCTCTGGCGCACTTACCAAACTTATTCTTTGAGGACACTTGCTCGCAAGTGATCTGGATTTTTATGATGATAAAACTTTTTCCTTCATTATGATGCGTTAAGTTATATGACAAGATGTTTTTACTACATTGATGTAGACAGGTGCTGCGGACTCAGTTTCATTGAGTGTGTAGAGTTTCAGACCTTGAGGATGCAGAGGCATTGGTGGAACTCCCTTGGACTCTGGATTGAGTCAGGGAGTGGGCTATTTGAGTTGTTTCATTTACGGTGATATTGTTTGTTTTGATGATATGCTATTTATTTTATGAGATGTTGTTGACATGATCTGACATGATGGTTGATAATGCAGGCTGACGATAGCTTGCCGACAAGACTCACATATGGAGTAAAGGGGCCACACACGAGTCCAGAGAGATTGAGGGAGAGGTGTGGATAGCAGCCCTACCACAGCCTACTAGCACTCCCGCCGTGGCTCAAACTATAGGTTAACGATTACCTAGTTCGGGGGGATCCACGATGTTGTGAGGGTAGACTGCGACAGTCGCTCACGATGATTCTAAGGCGCACGCAATAAGGTGGGGGCCTTATTCCTTAGAGCCCTTAGTCTCCCACAAGTTCACCTGGCGGAGTGTTGACTCCAGGGGTTATAGAGTCTACCAATCCGTCAACTCAGTGAGTGGCACCCTTGGAGCACGTGGTGCATCCTGAAGGGCACGTCGCACAAAGAAATGCAAGTCAACGAGTGGCACCCTTGGAGCACGTGGTGTATCCTGAAGGGCACATCGCGCACCAGAAGCAAACGAGGCGAGT
>CBVK0103601855.1:0-10512 GCA_900067695.1 Picea abies | reverse complement strand
AACCAGAGAGAATTAAATAATAAAATTAAGGAGTAATTTAAGGAGTGATTTTTGGGGGAGTGAGGGAATTGAGTCTTTTAATTATTAAAAAGAAATTAATTTTGGAGAACCAGAGGGATGAGTGACACTTGGACGGCGGAGAATGTTTAGAGGTTTGTCATTAAAAATTAATTAATTAATGATTTAGGAAATTAGGTTAGTCTCAAATTTCTATAAAAGAAAGGGAAAGGAAGGAAGAAAGGGGAATGGTTAGCGTAACGTTATGCTGCCGAATTGTGGCTTGGCCGGTTACTTGTGAGGAGTTGGGTTTATCTCAGCTGTGTTGGAGTGGTAGCTCAGCCGTGGAGGTGAGCTGAGATGCTAGTCTATCTCTGGTTCTTGTGTGGCCCCTTTGCCGCTCGGGGGGCTAAGGGGGAAGCAGAGTACCCCTAGCGTTTGGCTGGGAGGTACCGGTGAGCCTTTTACGGTTGGCGAGCGGGACGCGGCACGGAGAGCGGGACGTGGCACGGAGCGCGGGACGTCTTCCAACGTGGGCGTAAGGCAACGGTATGATTTTAATTGGTAAAGTAGAAAGCAATTATATTCGGAAAATTTACTGTTATTGATGATAATATAGTGAGATTGTTTGGCATTACATTTTCAGCAATTTCGTTCAGCACCGTTATTGTGAGTTTGTTCTGGCAATGTTGAAAATGTTACCACCGCTTTGGCCATGAGAAGAATGTAATTGTTGGGCATTTTAGGGTATGCATTGTAGATATGGGGTTTAATCTGGGTTTGAATGCGTTGATCTGCATTTTGATAACTGTGATTTGAAGAATACCTTTGCGTTCTTTTGATAATTGTGATTTGAAGAATACCCCTGTGTTTGATAACTGTGATTGAAGATTACCTTTGCATACTGTATTATTGGCATTTTACCACTGTTTTGGCATCCGTTATTGGCGTTCTTGCCACTGGTTATGGGGCGCCTTTGCACACTTTATTATTGGCATTGTTTCACTGTTTGGCATCCGTTTATTGGCATGTTTTTTTTTTCCCTGCTCCTGGGCATTTTTCCACCATTACCTTGTGCGTTTTGGCAAGCCATGTTGGGCATGTTGCAACAATCATTTTGGGCGTTTTTTTGTTGCCACTGTAATTTGGACGTTTGGCATCTGTATTTGAGCATTTTGCAATTGTAATGGGCATATTTATCACTCACAGGGAGAAAATATTTCATTGGTAGTGGTATACTGTTATATTGGGTGACTGCCACTGTTCTAGGGCGTAATTGTTTACTGTTGAAATTGGGCGTTTGTATACAGTCACGTTGATTGGTTTACAGTTGCGTTTTTATTACATTTCCGTACGAGTTTATTTCCTTAAACCTTAGTGCAATTTTGTGTTTTTACTGCCTTCCAACTCAGTGCATTTTTACAAATTTCAGTGCGGGTTCTATGCATATTGGTTCTGGTTATGCATGTGCGTGTTTCATATAAATTACCGAGCGAGTTTGATGCCTTACACTGTGCGTGTTTCTTTACATATTACGGAGTGTGTTTAATGCTTACAGTGTGCGTTTTTATATGCTACTGCGTGTGTTAATGCTTGACAGTTACGGAAGGGATAACTCCGTTTAACAGTATGTTTTTAAATGCTATCGAATAAATGTCAGGGTTTAATTTTCGTTGTTTCAATATTTCGGGTGATACTGTCAGTTACTGTCATGGAAGAATTCGTTTTAATATTGGGTTTACATCGTCATTTGATAATAAGGCTGAACCTCTCCGTTCCATAGTATAGTCTTATTATACATATTTTAATTTCTGGTTGTGAAATGTTGTTCCATATAAAAAGGGTCTACCATCATTGATTTCTTGGTCTAAATAGGCTGATTATAATTCAGGTGCTTTTGGGACGGCTAGTTTAAACCTGTGGTGAAATGGTCTTTATAATGTGGTTATCATATCCTCGCAGTAATAGATCTAGTATATCATATTTGGCCTTTTAAAAACTTTTCCATTAAAACATTTATCGCCAATTTCATTATTGCTATTTTAAATTGATCCTCTTAAAGATCGTCTGTTGAATGTTGTCATTTTAATTACTGATAGCGATATATATAGTGTCAATATAATTTGAGGTTAGAATGTTGTCATTTTAATTACTGATAGAAGATATGCATAGCGTCAATATAAATTGAGGTTAAGCCATTACCTTGAACAGGATAATGTTCCTATAGATGAGGTTGTTTTATGTTATCATTGAATACTGTATTTTCAGTTATCGATCCTTTTAGTAATGTTATTTTAATTATGGTTCTTTTAAAATGGGTCATTTAATTATTGTCCCTCGAACTTTATTATTTTACAGGTGGCCACATTCAGTTATGTGGTATATTGTTAATCCCCATTCGGATGTGACCTATGATAAGATGATAAATTTATGTGTGGTGCTACTTCTTGTATATCGATTTTTAGCTAGTTCATCTTTAAATATTGTTTTTATATATGGATAATTGTCCCTTCAATGTTGACTTTTACTTATTGTCATATGAATTTATGATTCTATATATTGCCAATTTTAACTATGAAGTTATATTGTTAGTCCGAGTAGGTGTTACCTATAATATGATACTAATTTTACTGCTGTAGGAGAAGGAAGAATGTTATGCATACATTGTCCTAGAACAATTGTTATAAATTTCGTAATTGTATTAGAAGGTTGAATTATGAAGCTGTATTGTTCTTACCTTATAAACAATATTGCAAGATTGGAGTTGAATGTATGGCCTTTATTTATTTCAGTGTTATTGAAATTTAGAAATGAAATGTTATTGTTATCTTATTGCGACATTAGGGTAATCTCATGATATTGATAAGACACACCTGATGGAACGTCCTGGATTTCTGTACAGTCATTTACTCGGAGTTAGTAAATGAGGGTTGTTGAGTCTGGATTTATTGTGAACTTGGGCGTTCATTGTCAGAGTCCTTGTCACGCGCCTTCCATAAGGGGCGCAATTGTTCTTCTTATTATGTGGTACTTGATTGTGGTCAGTTTTACTTTATCATGGTTGCGTCTTGTTGGTCATCGAGTGGCGATGTAGAGTCAATTGTGTTGATACTTCTACACGTGCGCACACACCTTAAACACAAAAAAAAAAAAAAATTTGCACCTGTTATCGGAGTTGTTGTCTTAACGAGGAAGGTCGTTACAATGGAGTACATCCTTTTAACTTCATTTAGCTTCTCACTGAAATACGCAACAGTTCTATTCTCTTGACTCAAGAGTGCTCCAATTGAAACTCCACTCGCGTCACACCTTACTTGAAATGCCTTTCTGAAATCTAGTAAAACCAGAATCAGTTGTTCAGTTATCTTCTCCTTCAATATGTTGAATCTCTTCTCAGCCTCCTCTGTCCATTTGAAAGACTTGTGTCTTTTCTTCACTGTATCCATCATTTGAGAACTAATCCCACTAAAATTTATGATGAACTTCCTATAGAAACTTTCTAATCCATGGAAGTTTCTTACCTCAAAGATGTTCTTTGGTTATGACCATTCTTTGATCACTTTCACCTTTTCAGGATCCATCTTCAACTCATTTAAAGAAATCGCAAAACCCAAATATATGAGTTTTGTCTTCATGAAAGAGGACTTCTTCAAATTAATCAACAACTTCTCTTATTGTAACCTCCTCATCACCAATGTTAAATGTATTATGTGCTCTTCTTTAGTCTTGCTAAATACTAGTATATCATCTAGATATACAATGATGAATTTACCAATGAAATCCTTCAATAATTCATTCATTAGCCTCATGAAAGTACTCGGGTTATTTGTTAATCCAAAAGGCATAACAAGCCATTCATACAACCCCTCATTCGTCTTGAATGTTGTTTTCCACTCATCATCTTCCCTCATTCTGATCTAGTGATACCCACTTTTCAAATCTATCTTTGAAAAATAGTTAGCCCCAGTTAGAAAATCCAACAGGTCATCCATCCTTGGCAATGTAAACCTATATCTGATGGTGATCTTGTTTATGGCCCTTGAGTTTGTGCACATTCTCCATCCCCCATCCTTCTTTGGACTTAATACAATTGGTACTACATATGGACTCAAGCTTTCCCTAACCAATCCCTTGTCTAACAGATCTTGAACCTATCTTTTCACTTCCTCATTTTCTTGAGGTGTCAATTGGTATGTTTTTTACTTGGAAGGCTTTCTCCCGGTATCAATTCAATGTGATGATTGATGCTTCTAATAGGTGGTAATGAGTTTGGAAACTCATCTGCTACAATATCAAAAAAATTCTCTAACAACTCCTGAACTTCCTCAAGAAAATATTCCAGTGAAGTAATGGTAAGAATAAATATCGGCTTCCTTACTACATCAAACTACATCTCCTATTCCTTCTTTAGTTCCTTCAGGATTTCCTTCCCACTCATGTGAAGTATGCTCATGCTCACTTCATAATTCACCTTCTTCTCTTCAATCGACAACAACATATGCATCCTACCATTCTTTTCTAAGGTGTAATTATTTATTCTCCCATCATGAATAACATTCACATCATAATGCCAAGGTCTCCCTATAAAAACATGAAAAACATCCATAGGAATCACATCACATAGGATCTCATCTCTATATCCTCCTATTTTAAATTCAACGAGGCATTATTTAGTAATTGTTACCTGATGACCTTTCTACAACCATGAGACTTTATACAACGTCGGATGTGTATTCGTCTCCAGCTCTATATTCTCCACCATCTTTGTGGATACTAAGTTTTCAGTGCTCCCACTGTCAATTATTACCTTGCAAAATTTGTCCTTTGTTTTGAAAGTTGTCTTGAACAAATTGTTTCTTTACACTGGATTTTCAATCTCTAGCTCTTGCTTCAAAAGAACCTTCTTCATCATCAAGGATCTTCCATCCTCTACACCTTTTGTCTCAGCATCCTTCTCCTGTACTTCTGATATGTGAGCTTCACTTCATTTCTTTCTTTTGGGGCAATCCCAAGACATATGTCTAGTCTTTCCACAAGCATATCATCTCACCTTTCCTCCTCTGCCTCTTCCTCTTCCTTCGGGAAAAGAACTTATACCACCACTCTGCCTTCCGCGAGAACTACCTCCTCCCTCAGAGTGAATATGTGGCTTCTCCGTCTCATCCTTGGGCTTTTGGGATTTCTCTTGGGAAAATCCTTTGCCTCTGTTCAAGTTTTGATCTCTATTTTGTTGAATCTACTTCCTGGTCAACTTCTCTGCTACCTTCAGTGCCATTTGATATGCATCCTATGTTGTCTTGACTTTCACCATGCTAATATCATCTTGAATGTCATATCTCATCCCATTAATATACCTGGAAAGTTTCTCTTATTCGCTCTCTCTCTGTCCAGCTCTAATTTTCAATTTGTAGAACTCTTATGTGTACTCCTTCACAGTCAGCCCTCTCTATATCAGGTTCTACATCCTCCTGTATAGACTTATCCGGTAACATTTAGGTATGAATTTTGCCTTCAACTTGGCTATGATTCAATCCCAACTCTTGATTTTTCTCTTTCTTTTACTCCTCATGTCAGCCTGCAGTTCATCCCACCATAGTGTTGAATGTCCTTTCAACGTAGTGACAACATGATTTACCTTTTTCTCCTCTTCAACGTCCTCATAGTCAAAATAATTGTCCATATCTCATATCTAGTCAAGCAATTCTTTTTTTTATAAAATTCCTTCATACATAGGGATGTCAATCTTCACTCTGGCACGCAATTTGACAACTTGTCTTAATAAGAGTTCTTCTACAACATCATCGACTACAACTTCTTCAACTTCTAGTTCTTCCATTTTTTCCTCGCTGACGTCTCTAGCATGAGGCACTCTCCTTTGTGTTGTCTCCATGGCATCCAACCTTGCACGTATTTCTCTCAACTCCCTTTCCATATCTCTGTTGGCTATAGGTAGGTCAGCACATCTTCTAGGTGGCATTGTGTTGATGTTTCTAATATCTCTCCTTTTGATATCAGTTTAATCTCCCTTCTACAAAATTCAATTATGTAATCTTCTCTGATATCTCTCTTGCCTACAATATGTAGAAAAAACAAGCTCTGATACCAATCCTGGTGCAAAGCCCCTTCCCTCCAAAGGGCTACGCGACCTCCCAGTGTTGGATCATTTGAAAACATTAAGTCAGAGTGATTGACTCCTTAGGTTCACACAGGCACTCGAAATAACTCTAACCACACACACAGGTCTCCCCACAAGTGACCATGGCTATCACCATGGGTCTATCTCTTCACAGTTTAGACTTCGGGGATATCTTGAATCCTTCACCGAGAGTCTCCCAAAACACTCCCCTCTGATATTTCAAACTCCCACCACGCGTCTCCTCAGATTCATTGGCCCCTTAAGGGTTCGGGTTTCGCAACTTCGTGAAACTCTAAGAATTCCATCTGTAACCTCCAAACTTCTTATTCCTGGACTCCCTAATACATCTCCACATACTCCTCCATTATTAACAGTTAGGATTGAATCGTGGCTTCAGACTTCGCGATCTTACTTCCGTCAAGTTCCAAACTTTTGAACTCTAAAATATTGAAGTTCTTCCACTACTAAACTCTTGATATTTACTCCCTCGACACCTTCTGAGAATATCTTAGACACTTAGTTGAATTCTTGGTCCATGCACACCTTGGAACAAACTTTCACCCACAACTTAACTTCTTCTTGTGGATGGATTCTTGCTCCTTGCGACTGTCTTCCAGCCACTTTTCGTCTCTTGTGACTGAAATCATGCTATCCTTCCTAAGAATTCCAGTTTGAAAACTCGGTCATGCACTCCTTGTGGACATCAATGCACTCCTTGCAGACGTGAGGTTCCACAATCTCTTTTGAGCTTTTGATTCTAAGCATAATCGGTCAAGCACTCCTTGTGGACACTATGCACTCCTTGCACTCAGTTAGTGAATATAAACAATTGAAACTTGTCTACCCCTCACAAAGACTCATACATTCAACAAACTAAATGTAGTCATGGATTTAAGAAAAACAATAACACAGAAATTGAAAAATAACAGAAACTCTACCATTCATTCAGATAGACGCATAACCAACACACATTTAGGACAATATGCCTCTATTATATTCATCCAACTAAAACTTGTATACATACATACACTGTTGATCACCACCCGTTGTCCTATATAAGATAGATTTAACTATTGCAAGGTTCTCCTCTATCTATAGCAAAAATGATCATCAACAACAACTATTAACAACAGCCCTTTTCTGGGCAATAACACAAGGCTTTATACAAAGAGGTTCTCTGCAAGCATTCCCTCCAACTACTTATATGCTATCTAATCGAAATTGAATGCTATCAACTACTTAATATTTAATACAACAAATATTTCATCAGATAGATAAGAGCGCAAGCTCCAAATCTGTATTGTGATCTGATTCATAAAACAAATACATACCCCCATCAACTTTATGTGTTGGCTCAGCCTCCAATATTTTAAAAATATTTATAACTCAAAAAGTTTGTCAAATATTACATTAATGCATTGATCTTTTGAAATTCAAAATGTTTCAAAAGATGTGCGCTAGTGTGCCCATCTGTCTTCCATGCTCAGACCTTGTTGGCAATGCTCTTGCATCACACCCCTTACCAATATCTTGGAAATTTAGATAGTGTTTGCTGAAACCAAATATCTATTTCCACTTTAAATTGTAGCTTACTACAACATATAGTGTTAATGTTTTTATATTTATAGGAAGGATCTTCAAAAAATTGTGGGAGAGGGGTTGGGCCTTCGAGCCATGTAACAAACTCTATCTACTAGAGGTCACATGGACAATCTAGGCATTATGATCCTAGTTCATGTGATATGCATTAATGTTTGTGTTGTAGGAAGACTTGTTATAGGCCAATGGAATCTCCTGTATAGGACAGTTTCATCGAGGAGTTAGTATGAAAACATCTCTATGAACATCATGTATTTTATACATAAAACAACAAATGAATAGTTTTCCATATAGTTTAATGTGTCATTTTTCTCTATATCTAGTTATTTCATGTTTGTAGTTGCTAAGATATGATACTACTTCTACATTGCCTCAAGATGCATCAATGAAAATTTCTATTACTAATACAATAGTTTTTGTGTCTTACTCAATTGGCATACCTTACACATAGATATTGTGGAACTTTATGCAACCATATTATTTATCTTGCTAGTAAGATCTCATATGAATGTAGTATGTTTGTATTCTTACAACCTACACATTACAATGTAAAAATCATTAATACATAGATACATATCTAAGAAATTAATATTTTTAGTGAAGCTGATCTAATATAATTCCTTCCCTTACCAACATGTGTTATTTTGTATATTTTTCACATTGGTAATTGTGGGGTGAATCATTGAATCTATATTGCACATTTTGGAAAGGGGCTATATGAAAATGGTCAAATTGAGACCATAGTGGAGGTATTTTCTTTACTAGCATATGTATTCTTTTATATAATTTTCACATCAATGACTATCAGATGAATCAATGAATCTATGCCACACATTTTGGAAAGGAACCGTGTGAAAATGGTGAAATCAAGATCTCAATGGAGGTAGTTTTTAATCCCTTTATCAAGTTTCTTCTATGCACACTTAGAAACTTAATCAAGTTTCTAGTTGGGATTAATTAAAACCTCAATCAAGGTACAACCACAATCAAAACTAAAGAAACTGACCAAGATAATAACTCGATTGAGGGTTAGGATGAGCTATTATGTGTGTGTGTGTGTGTGTGTGTGTGTGTGTGTGTGCATATAAGGCCCTTTATCCCCATTTCAAATGTTGTAAAGAGATAGAGGAACCCGACCTAGATTTTGACCAACTACTTACCCAATATACAACATGGAATCTAACCCAAGACGGAGGAATTTTTTTTCCTAAACTAAGTTATAAAAATTACTTAATTAAAATTTCAATCTAGTAAGAATCATGTTGTTGGTTTATTTTTTTTTAATTGTATCAACCTATTGGGGCTCATAAATGTCCTATTTTCATCCACATTTCCCTTCATCATTCTTCACATTTCATCGCACCATTAAGCTTTCATGACATCATTTCCATAAATACATTTGGGTTTCACCTTATTATTTTCAAATTTATTCATTTTAGTATTAAAAAGGAATTTGTGATTAAATGTAAGAAAATTGACATGTTTTCATATATATCTCAAATATGTGTGAGCTTTGTAATGTGTAGGAACATGTGAAGGATTAATTCAAAAGTATTTCTCCAATACTTCCTCCACCATTTCAATATTTCAGGAGATAATTCAATCCCATTCGAAGGAGAAGATCATGGAGATTTGGTTGGAATATCTTATCCAAGATATATGAGATATATGTGTTAGGATTTGAAGGGATTATATTTTGTAATAATGGGAAATAGGTTGAGAGAAAAGTGGATCTGTAATAATGAGATGGTTATCTTATCTTCAAGGCTCTCATGTATAAAAGAGAGTGCTCTCTCTTCATGAGAATTCAGTTAGATTATGTAATTAGAATTACAGTAGTCATTAATGGAACTCATTAGGATTCGAAAGAGAAAGGGATTCTTATCTTTGATTCATGGATTTGGTTTTGCTTTCATTATTCTTTTATGAAGATTGATTTGATTATTGTAATATAAGATTGCTTCATTGGTGAGAGCTCCCATATGTTGTTATCCCATTCAACTCTTCACTTGATGTATCTGCTCTTCCTTCATGTGGTTCTCCATTTCTAGATTAATTTCATTTACGCAATTTCCCATTCCTAGATTAATTCGATTCCAAGTCGTGTGTTAGATTAATGATTCAATTTCCATCATAGCTTAAATATTAGATTAGATTATTTATGGTTCAATATTGCATATACTTTGCGTGTGCTTCATCAATTTACAAACCCTGTGTTGATAAATTAAATAGTTGGGCAAGTATGACAACTCAATTAAAACAACATTAGTTCGACCCAATATAATGACTGTCGTTCCCTTGTCACGATTGATGTTTCTTTTGTAAGAAGTGTTGTTCATTTGAAGGAAACAATTATCATTCCTTTTGTTAGGATTGTTATCCATTTGCAGGGGTTTCATCTCTGGAGGATGGGTATTGAAAATGGAAGGTAAGAACCTATGTATGCAACAAGTAAAATGCTTGTTCCAGCGCCTACCTTTGGATGATGCATAGAGGTTATATTTTAGGACATCTTTAGAGACCAACATTTTGGCATCGTTGCCGAGGAATCATGATGGATTGAGGTATTAGTTTCTTTTTCATTTCAATTCATGCAAGTGTGATGTAGATGTGTTGGTAAGGGGTCATAGAATCTCGTGAGAGGGGACTCCTCATGTTCTCTGTTAAGAACCAAACATCAATATAGCATATAAAAACCTCAGAAAAAATACTCAACGCCTTGAAAAAGATATAATTTCAGATAATAAGCCTCTTCGAGGGGGCAACCTCCTTTTACCCCA
>CBVK0103601843.1:0-13029 GCA_900067695.1 Picea abies | reverse complement strand
ATCATCCAATCAGATCATAACATATATAGTTTTTTTTATTATATAAAAAATAATGTGTTTAGTTCTCTATATCGAACATTAGAAAGTATGCAAAAATTTGTAATCAAACGACAACTAATATAAAGTCAACAAATTATCGATCGCTAAAGTCCCTCTACGCCTTCGGCAGGGACTAATAACATACATATCTCGAAACAAAATCAAAAAAAGTAGTATGTTTCCTTCATAATTTAAAACCTGATATTGTATCGTTATTGCATGGTTGAATCCCAATATCTTCACCAATTTCTCATTCCCTGAACCTCCCGTAATTATATGGAAGTCCTTGTTTATCCTATGTTGTACGTTGTTTGATACCGAACCTTCTAGGAAGATTCAATTGTCATGTCAAAGTGACATATAACGTCTTACATGCCTATTCATATCATAATTATTTCAATCCTTTTCGGCACACACATATATTTGTATTCCTTATTTCTGAAAATATGTTTATTTATGTTACAAAGCAGTTAGAAAACACTCTGGCTTATCACGAGAAATGTTACTATTTATTGGTAACTTGAATCTCTCATTTAGCTTTATAACATGTAGGACATATTATTTTAACTTTAAAATAATATATAGAGAGAGAAGAGGGAGAAAGGTTACCTTGTATTTTTTTTTTTAAATGTAAACTGCTAACATTGTATTTTTTATTTTAAATTATAAAAGAAAATAATTTTATTGAATATGGTAAAGCTTATTATAATTTAATGGTGAATCGATATTTAGGACAGTTATTTCCATATGTTAAAAGAAGACGAGTTCTTAATTACTCAAAAGCAATTTTGGGTCTTACTCCATCATTAAAATGTAGTTTCATCCTAAATAGTATCCGCAAGAAAGTGACTACTATCCACGAATGTAAAGTGACTCATCATTATTATAGGAAAACCACACCATCGAAAATGACTTGCTAGTGATTCGTAAGTGGATAGACTTTTAATATTTCTTTCAATCTTTGGACATTAACTTATTTCTTTACATCAAAAGAAGATAAACTCTTAACTAATCATAAACAATTTTAAATATTACTTCAAAATAAAAAAATAAAAATTTTAAATATTACTTCAAGATAAAAAAATAAAAATAAAAAAGTACTCCATCTTAAATATTCACAAATCCTTTTTCATCATCATTAAAATTACCTCTAATTAAATCATATAAATTTTAATAATATTTAACATTAATTCCATCCATAAAACCAAATATTATTTTTAATTTAAAAAAAAAAAAACTAAAAAAATAAATTTAAAATCTTTTATTTTAATTTTATAAATAATATATAAGATTATGTCCCCGAGGTGTAGGACAGTCGGTGACGGAGTGTGTTGTTAAGTCACTTCGTGATGTTAAAGTCACCGGTTCAAAACTTGCAGGGACAAAAAATCCAACCATGTTAAGGGTTGGTATGGCTCATGTCGGGTGCGATCCCCAGGTGATTTTGACCGCTTAGATGCCCCTGAATTGCGGTTTCTCAAGCCACAAATTAATCGCGTAACCAACAGATCCCACACAAATTAACAAACAAACAATATATATATATATATATATATCCTTTAACTTTAAAATAATTTATAACCCAAAAAAAATGAGTAAACATGTTTGGCATGGAAGCTTAATCTATTACTTGGCAGGGACTAAGCTTATTATTAAAATAATTTATTAAATAAATTGATCAATAAGACCACAATATTTACATAAAAGATTTGCACCATTATAAAATTATTAAAGTTTAAACATATAAAGTTTTTCTTAGTAAATTAATTTGCATCATAAATTTTATTTTGTTTAAAAGTTAATGTTATTATTCAACAATATTATAAGGGTTAATACAAAATTTTATATTTATATTTTAAATAAAAGTTGTTATTAAATGCATTTAAACACAATGAAGCGTTAATATTAAATAATAACCATATAAATTAAATTAGTTTAGATCTTTGTTAATTTTCAATTTATTAAATATGATTTATTTAAGTACAAACTTCTTTTAATGTGTTTTTTTGGTTCTATTTATTTAAGAAAACCATAATGATCTATAAATTTTCATTTTCACAAAGTTCAAATACAAAAATGACATAATTGCATTTTCAAGAATATTTAGTTTAATTTCCTTTAATGTTTGATAGATTTTATTGGTTTTAGAGGATGATAAGCAACATCATCATCATGACAATGTCAATATTCATTATATAAGTAGCATGTGAATTGATGATATTTCATCGGCTAATCCTTCATTGATGAGATTTTGCTAGACAATCCCTCATAATGAATTGACAAACTTGTCCAAATGTGATTAAATTGTTCGGTATTTTAATATCAGTAGAGCATTGGAATTGATGAGATTTAATGGGAATATGCAAATCATGCATGCGATTGGAATGCCTCTTGAAGACACCATTGAACCTGTTGTGGAATCTCTAAGTATCCCACTCCTCCACTACATGTATGCAAGGTGATTCAATTCCCTCCTCATTTTTCCCCTTGAAGAAACTAGTGGAAAGAAACAATAAAAGCACCTATTGAAGATGTTGAAAAAATTGTGCCTACAAATATCTGAAGGCTTCCCAAAGAGGAAGTGAAGCCCACGGGTTAATGAATACATGTTAATAAATAAACATAGTTACCCACTTGATGAGAACCCTCCAAAGTTCTTGTATTTTAGAGGTCAAATTTAGTGGTTGTGTTTGCCCCCATTTTGAAAAGTGGTGCTACTAGTAGCTGGTAAAATAACCTTCTACAACCATGGCCTTAACAATCTTGTAATGTTTCTAACCTTTTTCGTTTCAAGGTTAAAATAACCTTCTACAACCATGGGATTAACAATCTTGTAATGTTGGGGGTTACAATGAGAACATGTTTTACTAAAAATGTAAAAAAATCATTTTGCTTGTTGCAACCATAGCTTGTTTTCCATCATGTTTCCCCCATGGCTTTGACCTCTATTGGGAGAACCCTTCCTCCTCCTGACATCATTTCCTTCCACTCCCTGGTCTCTTCCCTTAGCAAATCCACCAATTTTCCTTCTTCTAGATTCATGAAGAAGCTAGATGAAATTCCCAAAGTCTCGATTCACCCATCAAATTCATGTACTTTAGCTCTCCAGCTTGCAAAAAATGGAGAAAAGGAGCCTATGGATGGGCCAAAGAGTGGGATTCCATGTCCAAAATAAGAACAAAACCATTGGAATTTATTTTATCGAATTGAATAAAAGAAGAAGAAGGAAAAGAAGTGAACGCCCTCTACAGCATGTAACCAAAAAAGAAAAGTGGATACCCTCTATAGTATGTAATAAAAAAGTAGAGTGGATTCCCTCACGCTTCTCCTCCTCTGCTTGAATATCAATTCATTTTTTGAATAAATGAGATTTTTGTATGCGAATGAAGTTCCTCTGAAGAAATTGTTGATCTCAACAGATCCTTTTCTTCATTCCACCTCTTCAAGACACTCTTATGTATTGGATTGTTATATTCTTTGTAATGAAAGTCGAAGTTCGAGGTGGATTGACTGGGAAAAGTTGAAGTCGAATTAATCGATGGGAAGTCCAAGAGGCCAACCGACAAGAATCTGACGTGCGGTCGTGTGTCAATTGATTGAAGACTGAATGAAGGTCGATTGGTAGTCAATTGGTAATCTGACTTCCTATTCGACTATAACAGAATCCTAAGATTTGTGGGATTTGTAGAAAATGATCTGCATGGATCCGTAACCATTTTTTGGGAACCTTTTCTTTATGGTTTTTCCTACTATAAAGCCTATAAATAAGGTGTGTTGTAATGTTGTAAAATCTAATCTTTAGAGAAATCATTTTAGAGGTTGTTGGTCATGTAGATGTAAGCCTAATTGGCTACAAGGATGTTCTTGTGCAAACCAAGAAGGTGCGATGTCGATTGTGTCTTAGGTGTAGACCAATTTCAAGCAAGTAACCTTTTATTCTGAATGAATAAGGAAACAAGAAAGCAAGACACTCAAGGAATGTTGGTTTTCCCGTTTGGGTTTCCAGGGTAAAATCTATGTATACTATGTGCTTGCTTTGTCGTTTAATTTTTTTATTAAATCTTTCTTCCTCTCTTCTGCTAGGTTAACGTGGAAGTGTTTATCATTCCCTGACATGTGGTATTAGAGATTGGTTTAACAACCTCGGATCAAATCTAAACGCTAGGTCTAGTAAGAGTCATAAGTCATAAATCTTTAAAGATTGTGATTAAAGAATTGTGAGTAGCTCGAGAATAGAGATCGAAAAATTCAATGGCCATAATTTTGAGCTTTGGAAGCTTAAAATTAAATATCTCCTTGTAGATCGAGAACAATGGGAAGCAATCTATCCAGGTACCATTCTGGCAGGTATGACGCGAGAAGAATGAGAGAGACTCGAGGGAAGGTCAAGGAGTATGATTCGAATTTGTCTTGCGGATTCGGTGTTGCTAAATGTCTTGGGTGAATATTCGGCCAAGAAATTGTGGGACAAGTTGGGGAGATTGTACCAGTCAAAATACCTGGTAAACAAGTTTTTCCTTAAAAAGAAATTGTATCTTCTAAGAATGAGTGAGAAAAATTTGGTGATTAAGCATTTAAATGTGTTTAATACCATAATAAGTCAGTTATCTTCTATGGATATTAAAATCACTGAGGAGGAGAAATGTATTAGCCTATTATGTTCTTTTCCAAACTCCTGGGATAGCTTAGTCATGGCTATTTTGAGCCAGTTGGAAAAGGTGGGTGGCCATCAATATCCACCTGGATCAGACTCACAACCTTTCAAATCCAATTTAAAGAGTGTGAAAGGGACAAATTCATTCGGTAATATTTTTGCTTTTTAGAAGAGTCGGAAAAGAGCTTAAATCAGACTCGGTTGGGAGTCCTCTAGGTATAGGTCAACATGTTTATGAATGAGAAATGAGGCTCAACATAAAGTCATGTGTTAGCTATAAGGGACTCTCAGTCCTACGGAAAAAATATCGGCATGGGCACCAAATGGAGCAGAGGATCTATGTAGGGTACCCATGTTTGGTAAGTCTCTACCATTTGATAACGACAAGTCTTGTAGCAGATGGAGGGTTCTGTGTCGCTAAAAAATGGGTTCGTACCTAAGGCATATGAATGAAATTTATAGGATAATGCAAGTGTGCATGATGGAATGGATACCTATCCTATATGATGGGTAGAGAAAATACCTGTCCATAGTTACAAACGGTTAACATAACGCTAAGAACCACAAGAATTCCTGGTGAAAACTACAAAAACCAACTCAATGCACTACTGTATTAGTCCATTAGGAGAAAATACGACCCGAACTATATAAAGTGGGTAAAAACTGCTAGAAATAGTAACAAAAACCAAATTTTACTATGTCATTTGACTTTTTTACCCAAATAGTGAAATTTGGACCAAATTACCTATGATCTTCAATTGGTGATTGTGGGAGTGTCGAGTGAAGAAATCAGATACCGTCTAGACCAGGTAATTACTCTTCCCCTCCTCTTCATTTCTAGTGGATTGCATTTTTTATTTAGGTTTCAAAATTTGAGTTATTTAAGGCACAAATTAGGTATTTAGGTGTACGCGGGATGTAGTAGTGAAACCTACGTATACAGATGATATATAGTAGGAAATGTGCGTATATGTGGAAAAATTGTATTTTTTAGCTCTGGGATTTGCAAAAAGGGATCACAAGTCTGCATAGGAAAATGGAAAAAGGCCTTCTGTGCAAGGTTGCATGGGGTGAGGTAAATCTTTCTATAACACAAATATTTTGGTAAACTGGAATATCCTTTATTTACTCTTCTATCTAAGAATGCAATTTTTTTCTTATAAGGCACCACAAAATCACTTCTGGGGGAATGCATGATGTTGATGGATGAAAACGTGGCAATGGGGTGCAAAGGAACATGTGTGTGTTCCTAGAAACGTACATGTGTTCTTAATCCTACAACCTCGATATTCATTGATACTCCACACACACTTTCCAACTCAGATTATTTATGAATGTGCACGTGTTCCTGAGAAACACGTATTCAAGAATGCATGCATGTTCCTAAAAAAATTTGAAATACACATAATGCGTACACTTTAGGAATGCGCGCACACACTTTTCCTAAAGCGTGTTGGGTTGTTCTATTCTTTGCAGTGAAAGTCTAGCCAAGGTGAATCTACTGATGATCGAAGTCGAGGTGGATTGACAACAAGTCGAAGTCGAGGTGGATCGACAACAGGTTGAAGTCGAGGTAGATTGACAAAAGTCGAAGTTCAAGGGAGTCGACCAGGTAAAGTCGAAGTCGAAGATATTGACGACAAGTCAATCAACAAGAAGTTGAAGTGCGGGTGTGAGACAACCGACTAGAGACCGAATGAAGGCCGACTGGTAGTCGGCTAGTAAACCCGACTTGTAGTTGACTGTAACAAAATCCTGAGATTTACGAGATTTGTAGCCAATGATATGCATGGATCTATAACCATTTTTTGGCGCCAAGTCTTTAGGGTTTTACCTGTTGTAAAACCTATAAAGAGGCATGATGTAAGGCCGTAAAGGCTAGTGAGTAAATCGTAGGTTGTTGGTCATGTAGATGTAAGTTGGATTGGCTACAGGGTTGTTCTTGTGCAGGCAAGAGGGTATGATGTCGATAGTGTCTTCGGTGTGGACCAAGGTTAGTCATGTAACCTTTTATTTAGATTGAATAAGACAACAAGAGAGAAGAGCACTCAAGGAATGCTAGTTTTCCCAGTTTGGGTTTCTAGGGTAAAATATCTATGTATTGTGTGATTGCTTTGTCATTTACGTTCTTGATTAAATTCTTATTCTCCTCTGCTAGGTTTAGTGTGGAAGTGTCTCTTTTTTTTAACAAGTGGTATCAGAGCGAAGTTCAGCTCTAAGAAGTGGTATCAGAGTTGTGTTATGCTTTGATGTGTGTATCAAATCTTGATTTACCAATATTGAATCTGAAAACTAAACCCTAGGTACAATAAGAGTTGTAAATCATAAATTGTGTTAAAGATCATGGTAAAGAATAACAAGCAGTTCAAGAATGGAGATAGAAAAATTCAATGGAAAGAATTTTGAGCTTTGGAAGCTTAAAATGGAATATCTTCATGTAGATTGAGAACAATGGATAGTGGTATGTCCAAGTACCCAACTGAGAGGCATGTTGACGGAAGAATGGGAGAAACTTGAAAGAAGAGCAAAAAGTATGATTCGGCTTTGTCTTGTAGATTCGATATTGTTGAATGTCTTAGGTGAAGATTCGGTCAAGAAACTATGGGACAAGCTGGGAAGCTTATACCAGTCGATATCTCTGGTAAATAAGTTGTTTCTCATAAATAAATTGTATCTTCTGAGAATGAGTGACGACAGTTTAGTGACTGAGCATTTAAATGCGTTTAACACTATTTTAAGCCAGTTGTCCTTTGTGGATATTAAAATCACTGAGGAGGAGAAGTGTATAAGCCTATTATGTTCTTTTCCAAACTCCTGGGATAGCTTAGTCATGGCTATAGGGATTAATTCAACCACATTAGCACTAGAATACGTGGTTGAATCTCTACTGTCAAAGGAAATGAGAAGGAAGAACATCGAAGGATCGACCAAAGATGCATTAGTGGTAAGAGGTCGACCGGTTGACAAAGATAAAGGAAAATTCTCTGGTAGAAAGTCTAATTCAAAGGGTATATCTAAATCAAATTTTCAATCCATGAGACGATGTTGGAAATGTGGTAAATCTAGGAATTAAAAAAGGGGCTGCAAGTCGAAGGAAATGGAAGTCAATACAGGATCCTATGAGAAGCAGTCGATTGAGAGAAAGAAAAATCCAAATAATGGAGGCGAAGTGCACCTGGGATCGACTAGTATAGATTCATATCAATATGTTTAGTTGGTCGACTCATGAGTATGCTAGCATATGACACCACATAGAGAATATTTCTTTGAATACGAACAATATGGAGGAGAAGTGTTCTTGGGGGATGACTCGACAACCAGAATTGTTGGACGGGGAAGAGTCTGACTAATACTATAGGATGGGAGGAGTAGAACCCTTCCAAATGTGCTACATATTCTAGTTTTGGAAAGAAACCTTATATTTGTCAACAAAATGAGTGATGCAGAGGTGCACACTCTATTTTAAAAGGATATGTGCAAGATGATCAAAGGTGCAATGGTATTAACTAAAGGAGCTAAGATTGGAACCCTATATAAGTTATTAGGTAGTTTCGACTCAACTGAATGAAAAAACATTGTTGTTCCTGAAGTTGAATCGACTTCTACTCGACTCGACTCGAGATGAGTCGATTCAACCCGACTCGACTAGTCTTCGTCAAATCGACTTGACCATACAATGGCACGAGAGGATGGGACACATTGGAGAAAAAAGGACTTCGAGCTATGCATAACAAAAGTATGGTCGAAGATTTTCTTGAATGTAATTTAGAAGTCGACTTTTGTGAACATTGTATATATGGAAAAAAAAGTCGGGTGAGGTTCCCATCTAGAGTGACAAGGGAAAAGGGGATTATAAAATTGATTCACAGTGATGTGTTTGGCCCTGTTTCAATGCCTTCACTTGGTGGATCCCTATACTATGTCTCCTTCATAGATTATTTTTCCATGAAAACATGGATACATTTCCTAAGGAATAAATCATAGGTTTTCGAGAAATTCAAAGAGTTTAAATCTCTTGCTGAAAACCAGATAGATAAGAAGATTAAGGTGTTGAGAAATGAAAATGGTGGTGAATTATGTGGAAAATAATTTGAGCAGTTCTGCAAGAAGTGTGGCATAGTACGCCAAAATACCACACCATATACCCCACACAAAAAATGGATTTGTTGATAGAATGAACAAAATTTTGATGGACGAGGCAAGGAGAATGCTCACTAATGTTGGTCTCACACAAGAATTATGGACAGAGGCAGCTGACACTACAAAATATCTAGTGAATATATCTTATGTGTCATTGCTACTAGACACAAACCCACATGAGGTATGGTCTGGTAAGAATCCTTCAGTTTCACATCTCAAAGTATTTGGTTGTGATGCATTTGTGAATGTTCCCAAGGAAAAGAGGAGCAAGCTATACAAGAAGGCATTCAAGTGTATTTTCATTGGATACAAATAAGGAATGAAAGGATATAAGCTCTAGGATCCTGCATCAAGTAAAATGGTGTATAATCGATATGTGGTCTTCAGAGAAGTCATAATGAAGTTTGAGTTTGAAGTGATGGTTCAAATAGAGAATGATATGGATAAGGTGTGGTTTGAACTAAGGAATGAAGAATGTGATTTAGATGAGCTGATTGAATCAAATAAAGAGGTGGAACATCTTACCTCGGTTGTTGGTGTTAAAATTTTGGTATGCTCGTTTTACCATAGACAATGTTACACCATTCTCACCCAACCATAAGCACTTACACGTGCCACCCCCGAGCATAGTAACATTTTCTTAGATATATTACATACATGAAGAAAGTCCTATAAAATAAAACCTAGCCATAAATACCAACATGGTTGCAGAAGCAGCACAATACCAAGAGAGAATACCTTTACCAATAGAAGCGCACAAGAGAGATACCATAAAGATTTTACAAGGAGAGACTTCACCACTGCAGTTTCTACATCACCTTCCTCACACTTGTGCCTCCTTATTCCCTTCGCTAAATTGTTGCAATTGTTGCTCCTTCTAGACTTATGCCTTGATTTCAAAGTGAGTGAGTGTGTGTCAATGAGGTATCCCCTTACTTCTTTATATACTAGTCTTTCCAAGTGACTTTTCATGTGGGGTCGAATTCTCTTTCTAGATCCTTCTAATTCTTTATTATTATTCTCCTTGGGTCGACTTCTCTTCTAGGGTATTTCCACATCTATTTAATGGTTATGTTTCTTTCTAAATATTCTTATCTAAGAATAAAGGTTGTCCTAGAGGTTAATACCTCCCACAGCTACCAAAACATCAACACTCCATCTTAGCTAGGGAGATATTATCCATGATGTTCTTCATCTAGTATTCTTAATCACATCCATACATGGCATGTACAAGACTACGACCAATCACATGGTCCTGCAGACCAGTCTACAGGTAACATCACCATATCCACACATGTTATCCCATGATCTCACAGATCATGTCACAAGCATAATCATAATAACAACACATGATATCTAATGAGTCTATACATGATTTCCATGCATCTGGGGCCTCATCATCATATGTAGTATCTCTCTAGTGGGAGAAACCTCATAGTTAGTTCATACCTTATAGGTCTCAGTGTCCTTTTGAACCTTATGTAATTACAGGAATCCATCTATATCACACAAATATAGGCATCTATCTCACAACTGTCCAACTCACGTAGAATCTAGACAACTAGCCATGTGGCTAGCCCTTCTCGTTGGCACACCAAGCATCCAGTCCACAATGACTAGGCATCTAACCACAAGTATTAGGATATATAGTGCGCACACACCACCCATCTATCCCAAGGCTATGAAAACCTCCAACCACATAGGTTTTCCCTCCATCTTGGAATTTGGGCATATGCCAGCCCTAAAGGCTCGACATAATGTTGACCTTGTGCGAGGTCATGCCGACTGGTACCACAGCTAGTAACGTTATCGTGAATGACTACCCATTTTTTCCACACTACATGCTACTACCCCTGGAATTGCATATGTAATACATCACTCCCTCTTATGAAGGAATTCCTTTTGGACAATGCAAAGCTACTACTCAAACTTTGTTTTCGACAAGGGATTGGTCAACACATTGTCTATCTGCTCGTCTATAGCAACATAATGGAGCTTCATTTCTCCCTTTTGTACCATGTCTTGGATATAATGGTACTTGATCTCGATATGCTTTTACTTTTCATGAAACATTGGGTTCTCTAACAAATTTATGCAACTCTAGTTGTCACAGAAGATACAAGTCACGTCCAACTCGAAATCAAACAGCCATGCAAGCAACTTCCGAATCCACACAACTTTGCAAATAGTTGAACATGCTACTATATATTTTTCCTCGGTCGTATTGAGTGCCACACTAGATTGTTTCCTGTTGAGCCATGAGATCATAGCTCATCCCAAACTAAAATAGCATCATGATGTATTGTTCTGATCTACGACACTACCAGCCCAATTTGAATTAGCATAGCCTTCCAGTCTTATCTCACAATCCAAAACATATATGAGTCCATAGTCAATTGTACCTTTTAGGTACCTCAATACATGTTTTTATGCCATCAAGTGAACATGTCTCAGTTCAACCATATATTGACTCAAAGTGTTCACTGCAAAACATATATATGTCCTTGTGTTTGTCAAATACATCAATGAACCAATCATTTGCCTATATCTAGTGGCATCCATTGTCTCTAAAGATGTATCACTCAATAACTTCGGGTTTTTCACCATTGTTGTAGGCATGGATTTACAATCCATCATTTTGAATCTCTTCAGGATTTCTACGGTATATTTTCCTTGGTTAAGGAAAATCTCATCCAATTTCTGTCATACCTCTAGACTTAAGAAATAATGCATCATACCCTGTTCTTTCATCTCGAACTTTGTAGAAAGATTCCTCTTACTCTCAGTGATGATCTTCTCGTCTCCTATTATAAATAGGTCATCCACATATAACAGTAATATCATTGGTACACCATCCACAACCTTGTAGTAAAGTTTGGAATCTTCTTTACTCTTAGTAAATCCCAACCTCATCATAAAATTGTCAATTCTCTTGTACCATGACCTAGGTGCTAACTTCAATCCATACAAGGCTTTATTCAACCTGCACACATGTTTATTCTTTTCATGTGTCTCTAAACCTTATGGTTGCTCCACATACACTTCCTCTTCTACTACACCATTCAAAAATGTGTCTTCACGTCCATACGATGTACCTTCCATTTCATTACTACAATTATTGCAATTATAGCTCTAATATAAGTGCATCTTGCCATAGAATAAAATGTCTCCTCCTGATCTATTCCTTCTTTCTGGGAGAAACCATGGGCCACAAACCTTTCCTTATATTTGTTGATATTGACATCAGTTGAATGCTTTGTCTTGTAGATCCATTTTGAACTCACCATTGTCTTCTCTTTTGGTCTCGGAACCACATCCCAAACATAATTCTTCATAATGGACTAGTACTCCTCAATCATGGCATCCTTCCATAATTTATTCTCTACAACCTCTTCATAACAGGTAGGCTCTGCTTCAATGATATCACTTAGCAATGCCATGTAGCTAGAATATGGTCACAGTTTCTTACTTTCTCTAAAAGTTCCATCTAGAGCACCATACTTCTATGCATCCTGAATAATATCAGGAGCCTAATATGGTATTCTCTTATTTGTAATCATCTCTCTAGGTGGATCTACAGGTCTCTATGGTTATGCCATATCATGATCTTCTGGAACATACTCTTATGTTACAAATTCATTACCCGTATCTAAATCTGCAACTCTAGGAGCTCCAGGCTCCTCATTATGGACCTCATTTGTATGATTCTTCCTCGATCTACTAAAGGTTGCATCCTCATCAAAGGTAACATATCTTCTAGTCTCAATCTTCCTGTGACCAAGGATGTAGACTCTATATTCCTTCGATGATTAGAAATATACCCAAAAAATATACCCCTCTTTCCTTAAGGATCCAACTTCAATCTCTTATCCTTGGGAACATGCACATATACTGGACATCCAAATATTCTTAGGTGGATGACCTCTGGCTTTTCTTCTATAAACATTTATTCTGGTGTCTTATGGTTAGGAATTTTGTTTTGCACATATACAGCAGTCATGGTTGCCTCTGCCCATAGATGCATTGGTAAATATTGAGCATGAAACATAACCTTTATTGCTTCCATTATCGTCGAGATGTTTCTTTCTTCCACACCATTCTACTAAGGATTGTAGGGAGAAGAGAGCTCCCTATTAATCCCAACTTCTCTGTAGAATGATTTGAAGTCATCCAATGTGAACTCTCCTCCATTATCT
>CBVK0103601826.1:0-11342 GCA_900067695.1 Picea abies | reverse complement strand
TCGTAATGAAAACTCCTGCTCCTCTTGCGATTTTCAAAACGTGCCTCAAAGGGTAAATTTCGGCATTGGTTCAAGCGTGCCTCCAAAGGTAAATTCCGACACTGAGTTAAGGCGGATTTCAAAATCGACTTCAACTGCCAATGTTGAAGTTCTGGAAGAATTCCCACGTGCTGAGTGGTCCTGCCTCTGCACGCTTGCCAATGATGCTTCTGCATCATTATCTCAAGGACAAAACATAACTAGAGTTTTTTGCTTGTCTCTTAAGGAAAAATAATCCAAATTAATTCATATTTAGCCATGGTTAGAGAAACATGGAGCAACTCTATTAGTGTAGGTTGGCTTCAAAGGAAGGTTGGATTCGAGGTAAATTGGTATGTAGAGAGGTGAACTTGCAAGAGGGAATTTGCAGCCATTCAACTAGGTGGTGTTAATTAGAGATTGATTAGAGTTATGTTTGCGAGTGTTTCTAGGCACCCTATCATCCTTGTTCAAACATTTATAAATAGTTGCACCTCAAGTTAAACTAAGCAATTGTCAAATCTATGTAGGGATTTGAGATGGGAATTAAGTATAATTATTGTACCAACAAAGTGTTTGAAACATAGGATTGATCTATAATTATAATGTTTGATGGGGCAATGGGAAACCCTTGCATTGCCTACACATCCTCTATTATATCATTCACAAAAGAAGAATGCAATCAATTGTAGGTTGAATAGGTTCCTCAATAATTGTCATGAGAGCATATTGCTTTAACTAATTTACAAATCAATTTTCCATTGACCACAACCATAGAAATATCACCAAAGTAACGTATTCTTAGATGAAAAAAGGACTAATAATTTTTTTTTTGAAGATGCACAACAACAATTTGTGGTACTTATCGGGGGATGCTTTATTACGAGCTTTATGTGTCTATGAATATATGATTATTGGTATTAAAATTGTGGTTAATGTGAGAGTAAAGGGTTTAGTTCACTTTAGATACATGTCCTTGCCCATGACAAGATCATGAATTAGGTATCATATCAATTAAGACATCATTTTGCTTGTGCTTTCTTCACAATAATAGTGCCTTATGGTAATTAATTTTTTCTTTAAAAAATAACATATTTATCTCTTTATGATAATTAGAGTTGTTTCTAATAGAGATATTGGCATTCATTTATGTCATATTTTTTAATCCCTGTAATGTAGAAGATCCATAGAGCCAAATTCACAATGATATCTTGTACCAATTTGAAGTAATTAATATTAATTAATTTAATTTGACAAACATGGCCAACTAGAGTTTGCCTCTTCTATTTTCCTTGATTTTCATGTTTTCACCACAAGGGGATGCCAACTCCCCTCCTTATGATTTCCACTCTAGCCAATCCTTTGTTTTAGTTGATGCAACGTTCCATGCTTTTGCAGATTCCATTGTCAAAAATGTGAGGAGACCCAACTCAAGATTGCAAGGGTCCATTAAGAAGATATGGATCCATGATGAGTGTTGATAAGCAAGTTCATGAGTGCTTGGCCTTAATAAAATATCTTGATGACAAATCCATGAAATCCACTTCAAATAGGTAGAATTGAATTTTATCATTGTGTACAGGGTTTTAACCCCTTTCTTTATGAAATAACATAAGATAGAGATATAATCTCCAACGTCTAGGGACCAACACCTCTAGATATTTGAATAAATAGTTGCTTGATCTAACTTGAAGGAGGGTATTCTTTTGGTAGTATTGATCTAGGTCAAGGTCCCATTTTTCTCTTTGAGCCTTTGGGATGAAGCAAACCTAGAAGAGGAATTTTACAAGGCCAAGATGGTGTTGTCAATGTTACCAAGTAGAAGAAACTATAATTCATCTCATGATGAAATGTCCATACTACAAGGATACATATAAAGAGGTGGAAATATTAATAGGTATTGTGAATCTATGGGAAGAAAAGTCTATGTAACAATAACATATGTAGGATTATGTTGTTAGAGGAAAGAGCGTGCATACTGGGAAAAACTTGGAAAAATTAGGTCTAAATCCCAAAATACAAAATGCAACAGAGAGATCAAAAGAAAGCAAAAAAAGAATGGAAACCCAAAAAAATAATCCAAGAATGACTCACAGGGTCTAGGAAGACCATATAGTACCACAACCCAACTTCCAATGATATGATTAGAAGAGAAACTCAATGCCAGAACATGTATGCGACTGTCTCACTGAAAACCAACGTATGTACACTACTATGTTCAAGCAAAGCCGCATATGTATTTAAAGAAACACATGTACACCCAATAAAAACCCCTCAAACTTGAGAGAAAAGGGTCTGGAGGACTCAATAAGGATTACAAAAATTAAGAGAATGCTAGATAAAGGTGAAAGACATAGAAAAAGATTCAAAAGAAATGCAAACCACAAGTACCCCTAACGACCCAAAAAGGGAGAATCACCCTTGGAGTAGAAAATTCTATTACAGAAAACAATGTCCTATGGCTATGGGTTAGGGCCACAACAAAGAGATACCCTAAAATACCACTTTGAGACTCAAATCAAGAATAACTATTTTGTGATAGCTAACTTTCATGGGAGAGGGAAGGGAACAAACCTGGATTTTGATGTTTGATGTTGATCCCACGTGAAGACTTTCACTCCAACACTCTTTCAAAACAATCCTTTGAAATATCCTACACACAAAAAGACGAGCAACTACAAAGAAGTAATTATCTAATAATCAACTAAAACATGAATATTACAATTTACATAATAGATTCACGTTAGGATATAGAAAATATACTAAAAACATGAACCACCACATGAAATCGGAAGAGAACGAGAGATTTATTATTATGAACAACATAAAATTCGATTACAACCTATAATCGTTGCGACAGAGTCCCAAAAATGGGCTCCAAGTTCCTCCACCCAATGCTAGAGATCATCAACAATACCTCCAATACTTTGTGCTCAAACATGTCCAAGGAAGGCAAATGATTTATTCCTGACAAGATAGGGAGAACACAACTTCTAAAAACAAGGGTTTCCAAATGGACAGAACAATATTAGATGCAAGGGAAAAAAGGGGACTTGCAGGACTGAATTGAAATTAACAACATAAGGATGCATTTCTCTGTTATGTTTTTCCTCTACCCCTAGGCTCTAATTTATACTCCTTTTTGATAGTTGGAGTAGTTATGGACGAGCTACAGGAGGTCAGGAACTTGAGGAACCCATCAACTCTGCGCGAAAAGTCAAGATTATTATTGTTTTGAGCCAAATTAACATGTACACGAGTTGTTGACTGGAAACAAGCGTATGTGCGTAGGATTCTTTAAGGAAAGTCACATATATCGACCAAAATGGGGTTTTTAAAAGTATTTTTAAGGAGGAAAAGGGAGAAAAAATGTCCTTCAAGTAGGAAAATGGATGTAACTGAGGCCAATAAGTCATCATAAGCATGTATGGTGTCAAATGATGCTATAACAACTAGGATCGTGTCATTGATTATCTTCTTTAAGAAAGAAACATGGAAGACATGATTTACGCTTCTTGGTCGCAAATGAATAGCATGGTCATGATATTGAGTAGGTGGAATACCCTTAGGAATCTCTCCAAATACCTTGGAATGATTGTTGATAACTTTTTGGAGATCCATTGGAGCAGAGGATATAGATGTTTGAACATCTAGTGAGCACAATTGTGCAATTACACCATCGTGTCCCTTTTTGAGTAATTTTGTCATGTTGTTAGATATTATCACTTTAGAGGGTTTCCCTTGGATACCTCTAAGATAAATTTCCTTGCCTTATGAGGAAAATATCATGAAAATATATTGAAAATTAAGGGCCAATGTTCCCAATGATTGAAAACATTGGAATCCTAATACAACATCAACACCACCCATTTTGATGGAAATCATGGGGCTATCCAATAAATACATCCCCATATTGAGTTTAATACTATGGAACTACACACAACAATTTATGGTACCTCCATCTGCAATCATTAGTTGAAACTGTGGTGTTGGATATACAAAGTAATTGAGATCTTTTGCTAATTTTTAATTGATGAAGTTATGGGTACTACTAGAATAAATCAACATTGTTACCATTTTCTTTTTGATATATCCTTCTATATTGAGGGTTTGTGGAGTACTGATGTCGGCCAATGCATGACAATATATCGTTGGAGTAGTCTCTTCTAGCTCTAGATATTGAGATGGTTCCAATTCATGATCTTCTTCCTCTTCATTGTCTATGTTGAATACTTTCTTCTCACTTCATTTATGTTCCTTACTGTACTTTCTATCACATTTGAAACATAGTCCTTTTGCTATTTTTCATCCATTTGCGGAGGTGTTAACATTTTCGGTTGAGGTGCACTTGTCTTATGAACCCCACAATGATATCTGCTTCATGTGTGTGCTCCAATGGTAGACTTGTGTTCAACCATATTCTTTTCTTGAATATGATGAGAAGATTGTATAGCTTCCATAATATTTGCAGGATGTCTTGAGAAAAAGGTCATGTTTAATTTCTTCTTTTAATCCACCCATGCAAGCTTCCAATAAATTATCATCACTTATTTTATCCACCCCTATGGCCAATACTTGAAATTGTGACTTATAATCTTCAATATCATCTAAGTGATTGATTCTTGTCAATAGACTGAAGTAGTCATGTACCCAAACTTTTCCATATTTTGCTTCTAAGTATCTTGTAAATAGACCCCAAGTATAATGATAAAAAGGGGACTTCCTTTTAAATACCCTTTAATACCATTGATATGGTTTTATCTCAAAGTTCATAGTTGTTATGTGAATCCTTTTCTTATCATCCATAATATTATGCAGTTCAAAATATTGCTCTATTTGGTTCACCTAGATAAATTCCTTTGTACCATAATTTTTTTTAATTCAATCTTGGAAAAATTAAATTTATAAACCCCAATGTAATTAACTCCACTATTAGAGTTAAATCCACTAGAAAATTGCTTATTATCGACAAGCTGTTCAACCAGAATACTACCTTTATTTTCTTGTGTTCCTTTTATTTTGATATCTCCTTTAGAGAGTCTATCATCTAGCGCATGAAACATCATGGAAGAAAAATATTTTTTCAATTCCTTCATGGATTTTTGTATGTTTTCATATTATTTTGTCATGTCATCCATCTTATTTGTCTTGTCATCCATCTTATTTTTCATGTCATCCATCTTCTTATCCATCTTATTTTCCATTTCGTCCATATTTCTTTTCATTTCATTCTTATTCTCATTTGTCTTCTTATGCATCTTGTTTTCCATTTCATCCATATTTCTTTTCATAGTTTCATCCATTTTATGTTCCATTTGTTCCCTATTTTCAGTGATTCTCCTTTCCATCTAGCAATAAATCTCATCGATTTCATATTGAGTCATGGTTGAGATTTCTAGAGGTTTATATGGTGAAGTAAATTTTGGAGGAGCCTTTCGATACATGTGAGAAAATAATAATTCTCCACTTTTTCCTTTTTATTACAAATTTTGAATCACCAAAAACATATCTTTCAATAAAAAATTATGCCAATTGTAAGTTACGTACCTTTTAAGCCCTTAATTTGGAATTTGTACTCCTAGCCGACCTTCCTTCTGATGTATTTCTACAATTTTGACCCTTCTAAGTCTAAAATTTTGGCCTGTAGTACTTTAAAATGTTGAAATATTGTAACAAAGAGTATTCTATTTATTTGTGAGTCATTATTAATTAGATCAATCCCCTTTTGTGGATTGATCATGTCACGCATTGTAATTGACCAAATCCCCTTTTGTGGATTGGTCAAACCCTAAATATATTATGCAAATTGAGAAGTTGGCCACTAGGCTAATTAAAATGGTTTTAACCACTCATAAGACAAGTCGGCCTTGCCCCAACGAAGAGACACCTTTTCAGCACCTGCCAGTTTGTATTAATAAAGGAAGTCAACGCCTCATTTGTTCACTCACTTAGCTCACTCATCTAGTGCACAAGTTTGAAGGAAGCTATAGTTGCCAGTTACCGGAAGAAGGAAGAGAGAGAGACACATTGCTCAGTAGAGGATATTCTCTAGTGTTTGTTTTATTTTCTTAGCATTGTATTGACTATTTATATTAAGGAAGTTTTTGTTGGGTTTTCTCCCCCATGAGGGTTTCCCAGGATAAATGTTGTGTATCTTGTGATTGTGTTTCTCTCAGTGATCCTACATATGCTATTGTTATCTAGTAAATTGAAAAGAAACCTAATAATAACTTAAACCTTAACATGGTATCAGAGCTAAGCTTATGAGAACACCTTTCACTAGATAAGGAAAAACGTCACTATTGTCGTACAAGAAATTTAGGGATTTTTATTGGAGAGGAAATTTTGCTTAAAAACCATCTAGAAAAGTGCACCCTACCCTAGTGAATCTTTTGGCACATTGAGTACACATTTTTAGTGGACATAACTCCCGGAAAGTGAAACCCTAGTTTTCACTGGTACCAAAAAACCAAAAAACCAGAAAACCAAAAGTACCAGAAAAACAGAAGTACTAGAAAACCAGGAAACCATAACCAATACCAGAAGTACCAGTCCAGATTTTTGCAAGCTCAATTTCAAGGGGTAAAATTTGGATTTTCAAAAATTTGACTGCACCAACTTACTCGCCTCAATTCAACGCATCTATCCCCTGGATCAGAATTTCAAAATTTGAAGTTTGAAAAATTAGGGTTTCCTCATAAAACCCCAATTTGCAGTTGCAGTTGCATTTTTAGAATCAGTTGCAGTATCATTTGCAGTTGTAGTATCAGTTGAAGTATCAATTGCAGTACCAGTTGCAGTACCAGTTGCAGTACCATTTGCAGTCACCCTTGAAGTTTTTAAGAGTTGGTAATTATCACTGTTGCTACTAGATGGTGCCAGTACCTGCAAATACTATCAGAGGTATGTAGTCACATATGTTTAAACTATTAACCTTTAAAGGGTATTTGTAGGAGAAGGGATCTCTTACCATAGATCCAAAAAGATCTCAAGATCCAACACATTCAGAGGAAGAATGCAACCCAGGTTTGATTATTCAGATATGCATCGATTTGTTATGACATTATTTTGATCTAGGTTTCATGTTGAAGCTATAACCATACTAACCTTTGGTCAAATTTAAAGTCAAGGTATTAGATGGATTAAAGTTGAGATCATAGAGTTTATCCTCTAACCCAACCTTCTGTCAAGATAATATATTGTCTTAGTACAGAAGACAGGTTGAAGAAAACACTCGTCATCTTGAGTGAAGGATGACAGGAGACTTGGAAGAAAAGAAACACACTCATTCTTGAGGACAAGACTCCAGGTTCCAGGTTTGATTAATTAAGTTAATAAAATTCAAAGTTGCACATGACAAGTTGAGAACTAACCCTTTACAAGTAAACACTATAGTTGAGGTAGCAGTCTTTGAAAAGTATTATACTTGGTAGCATGTGAGCATATTGAGATAAATGCTTAATGTAGCAGATACAACTAACACCTCCTCTAGGAGAAACTTCCTGTGATGATTCCAGGTTACCATGGAGGAATGTTTGATCACAACACTAGAAGAGTGTTGATCTCATTTCGTATTGTATTTCTTACTTTTGATCTTTGCTTTAGACATGTCACAAGTGATAGATTTAAAGGAGCTACTGTGATGATTATTCGTGCTATTGTTTTATCTACTATTATCAAAAAAGTATTATTCTTGCTTGCTGTTTTGTTGACCTTGTTTTAGGTCACATGTGATAACCCCGAGGAAGCTATAGTGAAGGTTGCAGAAGGCAACATATTAGATGAGACATAAAGCAGACTATGTACATGACCATATACACTCATGTACCAAATAAGATGAAGAAGAAGCTATCTTTTGAGATTCAGAGTATCTCATATGAAGATTGATTGTAAGGAGCATAAGGCTCCAAAGATGATCGAACATTAGAACAAGAACTCACAGCATAATTGTTCAAAGGTTAACAAAGCCACCTTAATGGGAAACTGAACTTGTTTGAAGCCCGACTCAGTCTTTCATATTTAGACTTGTTATTCAACACCAAGTATACCCCGTAAGAGATGATGAAGTCCTTGTAGACATAGAAGAAATCAAGGATAAGCCTGATCTCAGAAAGAATCATATGAAAAGACAACTTCCAGGATTGGGAGACATGTGCCATGAGAAGACTAGATCGTAACTTCAGAGACTCCTAGGAGATATGAAATCTCCGGGAAGATTCCCTTGTTTCAATGACAAAGAAGGAAGCCAGTCATAAACACTAGGATATGGATTCTTCTGTGAGACTAGAAGAGAAGCCAATATTGACTTCCAAGATTGATCTATATAGATCAAGCATGTTGTAGATGTACAAAGCCTGATGTGTGTCTAGAGGATTCTCTCAACAAAAGGGAGAAGACTATGACAATACACTTATTAAAGAAATAGTTCCATTATTTATGAAGACAACCAGAATAACCATGATTCATATATAGTATGAGATGCAGGGGGAGCAATCCCCATATTTAAAATTGAGTGGCAGTTGATGCAATACATTAGTTGGGTCATGGAGACATGACTACAATAAAAGATAACGTTACCTCCATGAAAGAAGAAGATCTATCTTTAGTATCGGTTATTGAGCCACTTTCAGTTTCAGATGAAGTTGTTTCCATGATGGAGTAGATGAGTTACTCCCAGATTTCAACAGTCACAGTGAGAATAGAGCAACCATTCTCAGCTTTAGAGAAGGTGCAGGTGCAGAGTCCCAGTTCTGGAAGGAACAATTGCAGAAAGAGGAGATGACATACTCTCAAGCAGTGAGATAGATAGTGCCTTATAGAGAGCACATAGAGCTAGCACATGATTGTGCAAATTGAGTTGCATCTGAGTAAGTGTATGCAGGTGTATGCAAATTGAGTTGTACAATGCAATGAGAAAAATTGATTTGAAGATTGAAGATAGAAAGACTCATGTATGTCGATTGAAGGAGGCTCTCTACGTATTGAAGCAAGCTACTAGAGCTTGGTATGGAAGAATTGACAATTTTATGACGAGCTTGGGCTTTACCAAGAGTAAAGTTGATTCTAACCTTTATCTCAAGGTTATGAATGATGATCCAATGATGTTACTACTATATGTAGATGATGTATTCTTGACAAGATGAAGAAAATCTCATCACTAATTGCAGAAGAAGCTCGCTACAGAATTTGATGGAAGACCTAAATGCATTATCTCTTAGGTCTTGAAGTTTGGCAGAGCATAAATAAGATCTTCTTTAACCAAGGGAAGTATGCAGTTAAAATGAAGAGGTTTGACATGTTGAAATGTATATCCATGTACACACCCATGGAAATGAAGTTGAAACTCCTGGTAGATACCTTGTCAGAATTGGTTGATGCTACTCTATACAGACAGATTATTGGTTCAGTGATGTATCTGATGATTACCAGGCCAAATATATGTTTTGCCTTGAGTCAGAATTTGGTAGAAACCAAGACATGTTCACATTGTTGCTGCAAAACATATGATGAGATACCTTAAGGGACGTTGTTTCAGTCTGGGGTTAGCCATGATATCATGGCAGAGTATGAAACATTCCAACATTTCTCCCAGCACGACAGAATCATAATACATTGTTGCATGTTCCACCAGTTGTGAAGCCATATGGATTCAAATGTTGTTGACAGATCTATTTGATCTAGAGATGGAAGGTACCGTGATCCTATGCGATAACCAGAGTTATATAAAGATGATGTGTTCCATTATGAGTTAAAGCACATAGAGATCCGATATCACTTCATTCATGATATGATGCAGAGAGGAGCTTTAAAGATCCAATGTGTTGGCACAAATGAACAAGTTGCAGATGTGTTGACCAAGCCCCTATCTCGTGTAAAGTTTGAGCACTTTCGAGACAATCTTGGTATAGTCTAAAAGGACCTCCCTTGAAAGGGGGAGTGGTGTGGATGATACTATGGTATCTTGATCAGTAGTGGTAGCTCCATTAGGATTTTATATCCTAGGGAATCATATGATTCCTGGGCAGATCCTTTGGGTCTGTCAGAGTACCACGTGGTAGCTCTGTTAGGATTTCATATCCTAGGGAATATTTTTGATACGTGGGCAGATCCTTTGGATCTGTCAGAGTACCACAAAATGTTGTTGATGCCAACCTTGTGCTAAAGATTTCCAACTTCATGCTTATGTTGTTGATGCCAGCCCTGTGTTGAATATTTCCAGCTTTGTGCTGATGTTGTTGATGCCAGCTTTGTGCTGATGTTTTTGATGCCAAGTACCACGTGGTAGCTCTGTTAGGATTTCATATCCTAGGGAATATTTTTGATACGTGGGCAGATCCTTTGGATCTGTCAGAGTACCACAAAATGTTGTTGATGCCAACCTTGTGCTAAAGATTTCCAACTTCATGCTTATGTTGTTGATGCCAGCCTTGTGTTGAATATTTCCAGCTTTGTGCTGATGTTGTTGATGCCAGCTTTGTGCTGATGTTTTTGATGCCATCCTTGTGCTGAAGATTTCTAGCTTTGTGCTGATGTTGTTGATGCAAGCCTCATGCTGAATATTCCCAGCTTCATGCTGAATATTCCCAGCTTCATGCTGATGTTGTTGATGCCAGCCTCGTGCTGAAGATTTCCAGCTTCGTGCTGAAATTTCCAATTTCGTGCTGATGTTGTTGTGATGCCAGCCTTGTGTTGAAGATTTCCAACTTCGTGCTAATGTTGTTGAGATGCCAGCTTCGTGCTAAAGATTTCTAGCCTAGTGCTGTTGTTGATGATGCTCCAGCCTTCGTGATGTGATGTTTTTGTTGTTGATGATTCTCCAGCCTTTGTGCTGTGATATTGTTGTTGTTGATGTTGTATCAACATTGTGTTGTTATTGATGATGATGTATTAGTGTTATACTAATCCATGTTGATGTAGATGATGATGATGATGCCACTTTAGCATCTTGCTGAAGATGATGATGATGTTATTTCATCTTTCATGCTGAAGATGATGATGTTACTTTAGCCTCATGCTAAAGATGTTGATGATATTAATTTAGCCTCATGCTAAAAAATATGATGATGTTGCTTTAGCCTCACACTAAAGATGACGAGGATGTTATTTTAGCCTCATGCTGATAAGGATGATGATGCTACTCCAGCTCCATGCTGTGAACGGTGATGATGAGAAAAAATTTCGATGATTTATAGATATGCCAGTCAGTGTTCCAGATGTTGTTTCCCTCTCTCTCTCCTGATGATGTTGTAGAATACCCTTCTTTTTAATGGGGACTGTTGAAATATTGTAACTACAAAGAATATTCTATTTATTATTGAGTCATT
>CBVK0103601802.1:0-22387 GCA_900067695.1 Picea abies | reverse complement strand
GTAGGGTGCCTTAGATATAGGGGCTGAACCAGGCAACAGATCGATAGAGAAGTCTATCCCTCTTCTTGGGCGAAGTTCAAGTATTTTGTCAACAAACACATCTCAAAAATCATGTAAGATGACAAAATCTTCTAGGCTAGGTTTATTTTCTTTTTCGAACAGATTTGTCACTTGGATAGCATAAACCTGACAACCTTTTCTCATGCACTTCTTAAATTGCATTGCTGAAATGTCTAACTGAGACTAGTTTTCGTATGCCTTATACTTTCCTAACAGAGTTGTTTTCGTCTTTGTAAGTGAGTGATTTTTCATAACAATCCAAAAATTCTTTATGCCTCTCTTACTAGTACATCCCAATAATCATATCGTAATACCCTAACAATATTCAGATTTTTCTTTTTGTTTTGACCACTTAAACTGAACTCCCAGTCAGAAATGAAATCAATTACTTTTCTTTTTGTTCCTGTTTCTAATTGTACTAGCACAGATTTTTCATGTCTTTATTTCTTAAGTTTATTTGAATCCACTACACCAGGATCAACATAACTCAAATTAGCCCCTGGATCAATTAAAAAAGAAACACAATTATTGTTAACTTTATCTTCAAATTCCACTACAGTGGACTGGTGATCAGCTTTTCAGCCATCCATGACTGCATTGATCCTGTGTAAGATTCTGCCTACATCTCCCATTGTAGAGGCTTCATGTAGTTTTTGAACCGTAGTCCTTGATGCAGAAGTTAAACACGAATAATTCCTCCTTAAGTGAGGTTCTCCACATTCCCATCATTTTAACGGTTCTCTAGGGCTATCCAAAAACTTCTTTGTTCCAAGATTAATTGGTTTGCCTCCCCCTTGGTTGTTCTGGTTATTGGAGTGAAAATATTTCCTTGGAAAACTCTTTGTTGCATTTCGGAAAGGGGCTGGTTAATAGCCCTTCTTCCGCTGGTTCATTCTGTCTTCTTTCTTGTGTTTCCAAGCCTTGGTAAATTCAGACTGTTGTTTGTATTGATCGTAACACATTCAATCCTTCCTGAAGACTTCGCTTAAGGACTTGGGATTGTCAAATTTGATTACGTCCTTATAGGAATATGGTATAAAACTTAGGAACCGCTAGATTTTTACTTTGTCTTCCTGGATATAAGGTATGAACCTTAATAATTCTAGGAACTTGTTTATCAGGTCATCCATAGTCATTTGACTGAGTCGTATTTCATAAAACTCTTTGGTCTTTCTTTCGTAGTAAATTTAAGACAAATACTTTTTATTAAAGTATTTCTTGAAATCCGACCACTCCATCTGTTTTTCCTTTAGGCCCTTGGCCAACTTCATGTCTTGCCACCATATACTTTCTTTTCTTTTCAAGTTATAGATGGCCATTCTGACCTTCATGTTGCTGGAATAGTTGTAGATATGGAAATACTTTTTTATGTCAAGTAACCATGATTCAACCTCCTCCCCTGTCCTAGATTATCCATCAAAGGTGGAAAGTTTGATTTCCTTAAACTCTCCTTCCAGGTGGTCCACATGTTTCCTCTTTCTTCCTGTGGTTGTTTTATCTTATGCTAATGGTGTGCCTTCGGAAGAGCTATGCCCTTTTTCTCCTTCATGACCAAAATTTTTGGAGGCCCTTTTGCTGACCTCTTTTTCCTCGTTATTGTTTTTTGGGATCTTCTTTGTTACTATGCTACGCAATAGTACTTCATTTATTTCCTGTTTTTCTTGTTGTGCCTTTTTCAGTTTCTCATTGTCTTCTTTGAAAACTTGCAATTCCACAATAAGATTTCTCATAGTTTCCAGAACCTGGGTAGCTGAACTTCCTTCACTGTTCTTCCTAGGTTCTTCAAGAGGTCCTTTCTCAGAATTATCATCGAGTCTAATCTCTGCTTCATTCTTTGCTTCCATTATCACAACATAAATAAATTTTTTATGTTTGTAACACTAAATGTTATGTTAGTTTTTAATTAAACAAAAAGCATGTGCTGAGCAAACATTTTTGGATCTGTTTAAGGTCCAAGTGTTGTAAACTTTTCTCTGATCCCATATGTAATGTTCCCCAAATTTACATAATAATATTTTTTTTCTTAGGGAAATGAAATCTCCTTTCTCCTGAACAACTTATTTCGAAAGACTTATAGTTATTATAAGTAGGTAATTGTCGTCACTATTAACTTTCACAAGGTTTATGTTATCCAGTTATCAACACAACTAACTACCATTATGATCGATTCTATCTCTGAGTTATTTCATACTGCAAAACAATCCTATACATAAAGGTCAAGGGTAACTTCTCTATACCCTAGGCTCCTGGATTACTAACACATCTAAAAAGAGTATAAAGGTTAGTAAAAACCCTACTAGTGTTATAACCTCTCCACACTCTAAATGTTGACATTTATATACATTAAAGTCTACCTGGATTATAATCCTTTCCATATATGTGTTTATATTATATATAGGACCCTTAGTGCTCTTCCGATCTCACTCCTGAACAACTTATTTCGAAAGACTTATAGTTATTATAAGTAGGTAATTGTCGTCACTATTAACTTTCACAAGGTTTATGTTATCCAGTTATCAACACAACTAACTACCATTATGATCGATTCTATCTCTGAGTTATTTCATACTGCAAAACAATCCTATACATAAAGGTCAAGGGTAACTTCTCTATACCCTAGGCTCCTGGATTACTAACACATCTAAAAAGAGTATAAAGGTTAGTAAAAACCCTACTAGTGTTATAACCTCTCCACACTCTAAATGTTGACATTTATATACATTAAAGTCTACCTGGATTATAATCCTTTCCATATATGTGTTTATATTATATATAGGACCCTTAGTATTATACCCATTCCATGCATAAACATCCATGTTAGAGTACAAAAGAAAAACCCCACTCGAATTACAAAATCCCTATCCATAGACATTGTTCATCTCATAAAGGGTCTATACAAATTTAAGTTTTAAAGAATGTACTTTAACAATAATGTTACAGGCCTTAACATAATGGTCACTATACATTATTCTAACTAGCCGAACAATAGGCCTTATTAACACTGGTCGTGATCAAAATTATGATCATTATTAACATAGTTTTCCTTTTGAAATTGATTAACGATAACAAACTATTAGTCACACCTTAACTGAACTAGAAAAATGGACTTGATAATCATGTGTATCATGCCCTAAAGGTGTTGTCCTCCTTCACAATAACTTAGTATGATTTTGAAAGGGTTTTGTCAGACTTGCGTTTAAACCTCTGTCCAGTCCATTAATGGAGACCTACGAAGGGTAATCCCTGAGGTTGTCACTAGGCCTCGTGTCCAATAAAAATGTGCCACCTCCATCCCGTCACATGGACAAGTACAATATTTGTAGCTCCCACTATTACTCTACGTAGTGAAGGGTTTCTAGTACTAATGTTCCATCCTCCTTTTGCTCTGATTTTTCTGCGTGATACTTCAGTGTCAACCCTTTGGCTCTCTTTGGTGAGGAAGGTCGATGACCTAGAGATCCTTACTCAGTGTAATGAAAAAAAAGGCTACAAGAGTGCCTGGTAATTCCATGACAGATTTTAGGCTTATGCTATCTGTAATAGGGTGATAAATTTTTGGGAAGTTTTAATCGTAGCGATGATGTCTCTGCAACTATTATCCTTTACGATTTCTAGTTAAGATTCTTACCTTCATTGTTATCTGTATTTCCATCCATGCCCTGTGTGAGATATGTGTTTCCCACTCATGGTGGTTCGGCCCTGTCTCCTCCAGTGAGGGTAACCACCCATTACTTAGGATTTTCCATTGGGTTTTGTATGCATCTTATCAACAGGTGGTTTAGTTTCAGGATTCAAGAGATGCCTGGTAGAGATATTTACAATTTTTGTTTGCTAGAAGGTATACTATGACCTTGCCCCTCTCTGGGATATTTAATTATTTGTTGAATTGAGTTATGCGCGACATGCTTATCCCGAAGCCCCATGGTTAAATATTATGCATGTTTTCTACAGAATTCTTTAATCCCACTCGTGGTGTCCTGTAAGTGTAAATGCATATCATAAATGTCTCTCTGCATTTTCCTATATATATCCCTTGTATTTGTAAGGAAGAAAGAATGGGATGAACGACTGGACCCTCGGTTCTTAAAGCTGATAAATTTCTCCCTGGACTTAATGGGATTCGTTTCGTGGTAAATCCACTGTGTAAAGTTATAAGGAAAGAATCTTTGTGTTGGTAACAAGATTCTTTTCCCATAAAGTGCGCAAGTAGTAACCTGTCTGTGGTAACCTCCTGTTTAATTCTCATATAATTTATACACGAAATTAAAGGTCCCGAGACTTCTCTTGATGTGGTTAATTTAGATTCTAGGCTTTACATTCTGGTATAGAATTCAACCTAAAATCATTGTTGCTGAAAAATTTGTGGTTGCATTAGTAGGTTCAAAAAATGTATCTCGGGCTTCATTTTAAGACTCAGTTTTATCTGTGTACTCCTTGTCATCAATTCATAGCTTAAGAACTGTGATATCAAAATCCCAAAACCCTATCTAGAATTCTGGTTTGGGTGATGATCCCTCTAAGAGACATGCCTGTACTATGGAACTCTTTCGAATTTTTATCAAATCTCAGATTTTTTTTTTTGAAATGTTTTACTTCTTCAATGAAATGAAAGGGTAGATTAAATATTCTAAACTCTACTCTTGACTGGGTTTTTCTTTACTGTCCAAAGTAAGTTTGGGTAGTTATGACAACAGTGCCTCGTGACTTTGTCTGAAATTACGAATTGGCACTATGTTTCTATAGGCATACTTTATACTATATCAATCCTTATTGTTCTGGTTATGCATTGTAGCTTACACATTTAATAATGTGCTATCTGTTTGTTAACTTCTGAGCCATTGATTACTTTTGTTTGGTTACAAGACTAATGATGGGACCCCCGTTTCCATTGTGAGGGTACCCATCAGTCGTTTCAAGACCCACTCATCACCTTCAGTCCATGGACAATTTTCTCAATGACGCAGATGGGAGAAGTACCTACGCCAACCTCAAGCTAAGTGTTCACTCGTGTAATTAAATCTGCATTGTTTTAATTTCATGAATTTGTTTGGAACATTTCTCTATCTTTGATATTTAATTATTGTTTTTTTGTTTCATAATTCTGTTACTGATATTCTTGGTCCTCTCTTGCAGGATTTAATCACTCGATGGCTTGGGGAGTTACGAGGGTACCGTACTTGAAACAGTATTCGAGTTCCAACTTACAACATTGAAAGAACAAAATAACCATCCAGGTTTTGTTAAAGTGATTCAGGTTTCACCTTAGGATACTATTATCATACTAGTTTCACACCAGGTTCCTACTGAAAATTGGTTACTTGTAGCTTCAATCCATGAAGGAAAGATACAGAGGGGAAACCCCATATTGAATCTGAGTTTCACTATTTAATAGTTATGGTCATATATACTGTATAGAGTTTAAAGACTCGTTTAAGCATTGTGCCTACTCTATAATAGGTAGCATGTTCTTATGTTATTTATGCCACTGGATATTTTCTTCCGATATTACTACAAGGAGAAGTACTGTAAAGTTCTGCTACATTTAATACAGTTGGATTTAAAGGAAAATTATCTGTAATAGTCAATAAATATTTTCTGTGCATTAGATATTCAGATAGCACTAAAAATCTATATGGTAGCAACATACATATATATATGTGTGTGTATTTCGATTTTGATATTCACTCAAGATTTCGTTTGGTAAATGCAAAATTTTAAATATTCTTCAAGCGACTATCTATACATGCATATATAATTACAGATATTGTATAGGTTCTACTTATCACGGTAATACTTCTATTCAGAAATCTATAAGCACATACACTGGTATTTTCTGTAGATCTATACTTAAGAGTAGTCAACTTGTAGCAATCTGAACTAGTTATAAACCTGTTTATACTCGAATCTATATTCAAACTTATGCCAAGTCTTCCTAATGTCAATAGTAAAATCGAACTGATATCTGTTTCCTATTGCAGACTTCATAGGATACATAATTCGAACATAAAACTTTTACACATTCACTAACATCTATCACACACCGTAGATTTCTTAATTCTACTCACTGATAAATTCAAACTATAAAGAAAAGGAAACTGATTCTACAATTCATTTCATTCTGCTAGCCAATATCCAATAAAATAATTCATAAAAAACCATAGATAGGAGTACATATCTAAACAAAGTGTTGAGACAACAAATGGAACAAACAAGTTCCACCCAACCATAGAACAAAACAACCAATCCACTTTCTCCGTTTAGCCCCTAGTCTAACCATGAATCCATGAGGGCGAACCTTGAAGCTTCTCGTTCACAGTAGTCTTATTTCAGATCAGAAATCCTTCTTGCCTCACACTCAGAAAATAGTACTCATAACAACAAAAAGATATTCCCTTTCCCCAGCATACTAGGCAATGTCTTGCCTCCTCTAATATGCTACATATGCAAAAACATCTTGTGCCTAGGTCTTTTCCCCTTGGGAATTTTCCCAGCTTTACAAATCCTTGATTTTCAGGGGCTGCCAATGGCCAAATTCCTAATTTGCCACTTGTAAAATTCAATCTTGAGGTAGTTCAAGCATGTTCCCCACTCATGGAGTCATGGTCAACTGCTTTCAACCTGCTTGTTCCATTTGTCTCTCAGTAATAAATATAAAAATATTGGTTTCTTACAAGTGTCATAGTCAAAGAGTTGGTTGGGAAAATCAAATCTTTGCCCAATAGTCATAATAATAAATTACAATTAACTAAATTCAAAATTCGGAATTGCCATAAATGGCAATAATTTTCCAAATTCAAATTTGCCAAAAATGGAAATAAATTCCTAAGTGTATTCAGTCTTCAATAATAAATTATTTTTGGGGATATTACAACGTTAAAAGGACATGGTTAGTTATTATCCATAGCAGTGTTTCATTAGTACGAATATCATTACTATGTTTTTTACTTGGAGGAGTAATGGACACCATTTGTTGGATTTTCATCGGTTCCTCTCCTCTCCGAGCACCCTCATCTACATGCTCTCGCATTGAAACAAAAAAAATTATAAGTACACCATCTAAAGGAAATATTTATAATCATCCTAGTATACATTTTATTTTAAAGACACACATACCGTGATGGGTTTGCAAACCACTAATATCATGGGGTTTTTTTCCACCAGCGTCAAATGAACTGGTGTTGCTTTCCTGTTTAAAACAAATAGAGACATGATTAATTGATGGGTAAAATAAATCGTCAATATATTTGACAAGTAATCAACAACTACAATCTTGTCATTTTATTTACCAACTCATTTGAAGGGTTAGATTGTGTCTATGATCCCTTCCTTTATCGATTTCCACCACATCTTGAAAGCCAAACTTGAAGTCGAGCATCAAGTCTTATTTTGTGACGACACTGCTAAATGTTTCCTCTTTCCACCAATTGAAGCATTGCCTTTTAGGGAAGGACACAATCATCCATACAGATCACAAACCTGTGTAGTTCATGCAGACACAAGGCAAATTACAGAATGACTGACATCAAAATTGGTCCACAAACTTGCAATAGTTGCACCTCAACATGAAATATAAGAAAAGGATCATCAGTTGCATCATTGACTGTCTCTAGCAACCTCCTATTGCAGAACTAACCACGATTCTTGAATATTGTGGGTATGATACCTCTTGGTGGCCCCAACACTATGATAGTGATTCTGACTTCACTACAACCTACCACATGTTGGGAACATGCACGGTCGTTTCCAAAGTCCATCTTCAGGATGGATTGTTATGCCATTTGGGTCATCTTTGTGTTCCTTCAAGCAAGTGTGCAAAGTTGATTTGGGAAGCGCACTATAGTTAGGTGGCATGACACTTTATCGTGGAGAAGACAATGGAAGTACTACAAAAGTATTTCTATTGACTCAATCTTTGACAAATGTTTGTAAGTATATTAGATCCTACATTGCCTGCTCCATTTCCAAACCAACCATTAAAAAATAAGGATTGTACACCCCTCTGCCTATTCCCGACAAACCTTGGGAATCCCAAGGTTAATAAATGATTTCTTGTGAATGACTAAATTGATTATTATTGGATTCACACCTGATTATTTTTCTTCATACTAATCTTTGACATTTTTGTCATCAAGTCAGCTTGCATCTTGAATTTATTTATTCATCATTCATCACATTTCAAGCATCATAAACTTTTCGTTACTATATTTATAAGATGTGAATGGATTTGACCTATGTGCAAGTGTTTTAGCTTTGGATAATACTTTCAAGTCTTCCATGCAAGTGTTTTAGCTTTGGATAATACTTTCAAGTCTTCCATGCACCATTGGCTGGCTCATAACTATTTCCCATAATCAATCAATGGTTTTGCCAAGTGTTGAGTGTCATGTGTGCTAGGTGTTAGGCGTGCTGGATAATAGCTGGAACTTTTCTCAAATTAAAAACTCTCTGAATTGGATTAATCACGCTAACGTTAATTAACATCTTGGAGTATTATATAACATAGATGCAAGACGACCAAACATAATAAAATTTGGGCAAAGAAGCATTGTAAAGAAAGTTTGAACTTTCTTTAAAAATGTTTTTTGTGCAATTTTTCAATCTAAACAAGTGTGACATTTTGACCTATGAAAAGGATTACCTATAGGTTTTCATGGAGATGGCAAGTACGCCCTTCCTCATTATTTTATCCTTGCAAAGATTGTTGTTGATCTGAGTTATAGCAACATCTATAACGATTTCCTATGAAGCATTTGGGTCATCAATCAACCAATATAAGGCACAGATTTTGGGCATATATTTTCTGGTGTTCTAGCAGTTGAGCTGGGAAGAATCCAGGTATTATGGCGCAGTTTCTCTGCGCAGGTGGAATATAGCAATAGTCAGATGATCGTCAGTTTCTGCAAGGAATTCCAGTTTACGTCATTAGTCAAGTGTTGGATAGACCTAGAAATGGCATTGAAGGTCCACCTTCACTTATAAATGGAATCAAAAGGCTTATGCTTCTTGTCCGCATTATAGAAGCTGAGCTTTGTCTAAATTTTACTCTGAGTGGGTCAGAGAGTTAGCCCGGGAAGATCCTGTCAGACGACAGGTGCTACCCGTAAAGGGTTTGGCTGGACCATGAGAAGAACATGCGTTGGAATAAAAGGCAAACAAAAGAAGAAATTCTTCCCGGCCGTGAAAAAGGGTGCATTAAAACCAAAGTCCAGAGGTCCTCCAGGCCACGATACGGGCTCACTAAGACCGAAAAAAAACAAACATTTCAAAGATTGAGCTGGCATCGAGCTTTTCAGAACATGCGCAGACATCGCAGTACTCAAGAGGACATATTTTGACCTTATGTGTGGTGATTGCAGTCTCCTTGTCTTGGCAACTACGTTGAAAAACAGTGAATGTGAGATCTGGTACCTGCAATACATCACCACAGTGGCACTGTGCATCTGTTCCTGGGCTGAGATTTGAAGTAGACGTTTGCTACAATCGTTTAGCAGTGGCAATAACAAATGATTTCAAAAAGACCTATGAACTCTGACACCCACCGCCCTGTACAATGAATGCATCAGATATATGTTCATTCGAGGAGAACGTTGCATTGTCATTCGAGGAAAGGGGGAGGATACAATCAAGAAGACCGCTTGTTCTTTAGTTGCTGGTATATTTGATGAACCAACTCAGAACCCCTTGCAATCACCATTATATCTTGAAGGCAAAAGGGAATCTCTCTGGCTTGGCTTCCGGTTTCTCTCTATGCTGCAGCCTTTGCAGAGCACTGTGACATACGAAAAATAGCTTCTATTTTTATTTCACATCAGTAGATTCTGACCAGACAAGCATTTATGAAACTTGGTCCTCAATAAGAGATTTTTATGAATGGGCAGTTCGTGCATATGAGAATACTTCTTAAAAAAAAGACTGGGTGATTAGGGTTTTAATTTAAAAAAGAAAAATAGGGGATGGTTAATTTCTAAATTTCTAACTAGAATTTAAGTAAACACGAGTTAAAAATCTAAAAAAAAAAATCATAAAAACTTAAAACGTTTAAACTACATTTATCATCTAATTATTAAAATCTACAACTCAAAAACTTAATAATTATTAAAATATACAATTTTCTAAATTTTTAATTTAAGTAAACACGAGTTAAAAATCTAAAAAAAACCATAAAAACTTAAAACTACATTTAATTTTATCATAAATATAAAACTACATTTTATATACATTAAAATTCGATATATATATATATATATATATATATATATTGTTTGCAACTATTTCAAAGTGTTAATTCCCAACTTATCCAAGTTGATGAATGGTATAGGAGAAAGTGAATAATGGGAACAAGCATGCTAAACATTGATGATGAGAAAGTGAATAATGGGAACAAGCATGCTAAGCATTGATGACGGATGCTACAAGCATTGATGACGGATGCTACAACAGGCCAGAGCCAAAGGAAACTTAACATCACCATTGAGATTCTATATGAGGAGTCTCAATAACCATTTCGCATCGGGTCAATATTGGATGAAATATTGAGACGGTAAAGATAAAATTAATAGTATTATCGCAAATTACTACATCATTATTAAAATTTTGATGTTTTTTTTTTTATTTTGTTTTCCAAGAGTTCTTTGATGTTCGTAGTACTTATGATGATATAGTGGGTCCATAGATCTAGTGACAAAAAATTGTCAATGGAGTGATGGACATTCATTTATCTAGCAATGGAGTTTAGTCAATCTATCAACTAACTTTCATTGGCATAGGGACACACATGTGTTCTTCTTGAGATGCAGATAGAAAATCCCAATATACCCATTTGAGAGTCATTTAACGATTATTGACTTGGTCAATGTTTGTCGGAAGTCTGATAGAGGGGAGGATTTCCACTATTTATTTGTAGGTGCAACGGTTATAAAATCTTTTCATGGTCAATGTTTGTTGCATGAATTATTAGTCTTTTTTCTATGCACTACTTGCCTCATATTCAATTCTTGATCTGCATAGTTCGGATTTTGTACTTTGAAGGTTAAATTTTTTTAATATTTCTTTGTCTCATTTTAAATACCTACATTGGATCTCTAACCCTTAGACACTCTTTTATTTGGGGAGAGAAATTGTTTCCTAGGAAATAGGTATGAACATGTCTACTCAATTCGATTTAATGACTATACAATTTGTCTTGGTCTAGTTATCTTTTACTGTTTGATTTTATTACCTTCTTATAGTGAAGCTTTGGAGCTTAAGTGGTAAAAATGTATGGTTTTGATTTATCGATTAATTTTTAATTATTGTTATAACCCTTTAATAAATCTATGACTCGATGGCTTAAATTTCTGTAGTACATATGGGGTCAATATTCGATGACATTTGTACCATAATAACATATTTGTGTATTGTACTTATATGGCTTCAATGGATTTTGTCGTAATAGGAAATATCAATGCCAAGGATTACATATGAAGATAAGGAAAGGACGCTTGGTAGGTTAAGGGCGACATTGGAGGCACAAGGTGATGGGAAATGTTATTACCCTTGCAATCGATGCAATGAATTTAATAGAAGAAGACTTGTAAGAAAAATAATTGAAAGACATTGTTGGAGGTATGGGCATGTTGAAGGGAAGTATACATATCATCCCATTGTAAGATATTCATTATATATTTCTTTGTAGTGAGTATATTTATAAAAAATTCTTTCATTTTAATATTTGTTATATACACTAATTTTATTGATTGTTTTTAATTATAAGGATTAATCCTCTTGAGTGTGTGGCGCCAGATAATGTGCCTAGTAGTAGTAGAAATACTATTGTACAAGTTGTGAAAGATGGTATGGATATTGAAGATCAAGTCCATCCTATGGAAGAATATGACACCAATACTACTTTTGAGATGGATGATGGGACAAATAAACTGATCCATGAATCTTTTCTCCTATCAATGAGGAAAACTTTGATGATATTCATGTTGTATCTTTGCTTGAGAAGGCATAAAAACCCATTTATGAACGCTCAAGAACAAATATTCTCTCTACTATATTATTGTTTGTGAACTTGAAGGTACTGAATAATTTGTCAAAGACTTGTCTCACAAAGATACTAAGGTACATAATATAATTCATCACATATTATATGTAAAGGTCAATTTTTTTTTTCTCTATTTTAATGTCAATTAATGTGTAAATTAAGGATCCCCGGATGGGGTGCCATGCAGAAAGGAAGGGGAATGTGGAGGCACGCAGGGAGAGGCCATTTATGGTGGCTCTCACCTCACACCATAGCCATTTATGAAGGCTCTCACCTCCGTCGGCCTCCGTCTATCGATGGGGCCTCTCACACGTGAGCACAGGCCGGCCAGCTAGAGCATTAAACTCTTGGCTTTAATGGCTGCAACCATAGTTTATGTCATTATCCGCCTCACCGGAACTCTTAGAGTGCATTCGAAGCTTGCCGAGTAGAGGAGGAACAATAGTGTAGGCGACACCCTGGCATTGGTCCTCACTCTCACTATGCCGCGAGCGAGGGGGAGACCTCGCAGGGAAGCCGACTGGTATGCAGCTGACTCTAGGAGGAAACAAAACAAGTGATTTGAACGGGCTCTGCTCCTGGCCAAGAGAAAGCGACACAGGGAGACCACAGTAACGAGCTTGCCCCCCAGAACTTTCGTCGAAGAAATCCTGACCATGGAGCTCCCACCGGACTTCTCTGAGAATCGAATGTTTATAGTTCCAGATAATTGGAACCCCATGTCATGTATTGGAGAAGTAGCAGCACCGCCCCACTCAAGAGACACTTTAGGTCCCAACAACGCTCGTAACGAAGAGATCACCACTTGCCTGGTCGAGGAGGAGCTTCCGAAAAGCACCACCGACTCGCAGCCGCATAGGAAGAAGCAGGGTCATCGGGAAACAGATGCTAAGCCAAAGTCACCTCCCTCGACACCACTTCTTCACCCAAAGCACCTGAACCTGATATTTGAGGTCCGAAGTCTGGTGGATGATCAAATTTTCAGAGCCGTCCACATTATCCAACGCTTGGACATGCTATACGCAACCTACTCCAGTGCCACACCTCGATGACAATGTCCAACCTGTGTTCAACCCTATGTCATTCCACTCAGCAGCGGAAAGGCGAAGGATGACTGTGAGGACTCCGGGGAATAGGTTCTTCTGTTTCGCATGGTTTCCAACTCCATTTCTTTTGTTGTTTACCAAAGTTGTAGCTCTTTAGTTGTTATCTTGGCTAGCTTGGTTGGCATTAGCATAGGCCTTACTAAACTGCTGATGAAAATGGACATGCACCCTGGTTTCCTTTGGGCAAGGTGGTGTAACGAACTGTTTGATTTTGCATGCTACTGTGGGTAGGCCAGCTGTCCTGGTTTCCTGCATAGGCAGGACAACTGGCACCTGTATGACATATGTATTTCCTTTTTGAATCTATAATATAACAGGACTCGCCTTTTTTACTTAAAAAAAAGAAGAAGTGTAAATTAAGGATGCAATATTTATGATTATTATTATTTACATTAACTAGTTATTTTTTATGTTGTAGATTGTTAGGTGAATTTTTCTTACCATTGTCAAACAATTTACGTCACACATACCAAGATTGTTTTTCCAATATGAAAGATATTGGAATGGAGTACTAGGCTATCGATGCATGTCTGAATGATCATATTATATATTATGGAAAATATGCATTGGAAAAAAATTGCATGCAATGTCAAATTAGTATATATCGAACAGATCAAGTAACAAAAGGTGTCTCACAAGGTTCTTCATCATGTTCTAATAATTCTAGGTTTGCAGTGACTGTTCAGGTGCCAAAGCATGGACAATTTTATGGATTAACATGCATGACAAAGAAGTGAAGATGGTGTTCTTTGAATGCCTGCATATGGTTCAATCCTCGTAATGTTAGGATTTCATTGGAAGCTGTTGGTTTCAATCCATTCAGTGAGCTTGGGTTTGTTTACTCATTGTGGCCTATTTTTGTTACAAACAATAGCCTTCCTCCTTGGATTTCAATAAACAGGGAGCACACAATGTCGGTAATGATTGTTCCAGGTATTTGTTTACAAAATTTGTTTGAACATCACATTTCTTCTGTCTTATTTGTTGCATAATTTCCTATATATATACAAGGTAGTAATGATATGTACTTTCAACCAATTAGGTAAGTACCAAGTGAAAGATATGAATGTATATATTGAGCCTCTTGTCAACTAGCTACTAAAGTTATGGGTTGGAATCACTATGTACGATATCTCTAGACCAATAGGGAAAAAACAATTTCAATTCCATGGAATGCTTACATGGACAATTCATGATGCCCTGGGGCTAACACATTTTTGTGCTATGTAACATACTACTACTCTTTAAAATAATATATAACTTTATGAAAACATGATGCATGTTTCTTAAATATTAATTGTTTGTTATATAAATAATACTGACTTTAATCCAGATCTTCCAAGTCTTCAAACAAAGGGTAAATTTGCATGTCCCGTTTTTGGTCCTAGGATGAAATCTCATCATTCAAGAGTTCTATGAAATGAGGTGTTTTATGAGTATAGGAACTTCCTCCCTAAGAACCATAGATATTGAACTACAAAAAAACATCTTTTCAATTTGAAAGAAGAGACTCAAATAAAACCACGAAAAATGACACATCACCTATGGAAGTTGGAATATAAAATAAATTGTCAAGGTAAGCAATTAGTCTATGTATCGTATATATTAATGTTTGAAAATTTTAATTTGTATTGAATTATGTTTATTATATCTAATAATCATTGTTGTAATATCACTTATTTTTCATAAATATCTTCAAGACATTAATGGGCTTCCACAAGGAATAAAAAATTACCCTATACAATTCAATAGGTTTCCCTACCATTAACACCTAGAAATAACTCATTTGTTTGATACAATGAAAATTAGGAAGAATGCAACATAAACTTTGTGGATAATATTAGATGGAAGGCGTGACAAAGAAAAAATTGTCAAAATTTGTAGTAACATTCAAGAAGCCAATCATGCAATGCATAATGTGATTTATTCAAATAGAAATACACATTGAAATAGTCTTCCATGTTTTTTTACAGAGTAGGAAAGCAATGTTGTAAAAGAAATCATTTGGAAAATTAAATTTCCCATGGGATTTACTTCAAACATAAATAATATCTTAACAGAAAAAGGTGAATTTGGTGGGGTGAAAACTCATGACTCGCATACTTTCATTAAGGTAATTATTTTGGTATATTTATATAATGGTAATACTTCTTTTTAGTATTTTTATTAAATTGTTTTCTTTAAAAAAAGAATGACCCAATTTTTTTTACAGTATGTTCTACCTCTATCTCTCCCTTACATCTTTGAAAACAATGTAAAATATGTTATATATGATCTTGGAAAATAAATGAGGTCAAAAATGATTTGTATGCAAATTTTTTGTTGTTGAACTTTTCGACATGTGTTATTCTTTCAATGTATATACTTTGTTGCTGAAACCTATAATTTACTTTCTATCATGTGTAGGTCGTTTTCATGTAAATAAATCAATAAAGAAGATATAAAATATTGGAGAGAAATTCCCCAACTAATGTGTAAAATGAAAAATAATCTATCTCTCACATTTTTCAATGCGCAAGAACACTACCTCATACATAAAGTTGAAGAGATTGAAATATGTGGACCTGTACACACAAGATCAATGTGGATGGTGGAGAGGCACTTGAAGTCATTGAAGGATTTTGTTAGCCAAAGAGAACATCCTGAGGGTTCTATGATGGAGGGATATATAGTATATCAATCCTTGGTGTATATTAGCCAGTATCTTCCTAAATTAGGAGCAAATATAAGGGTGCCTCATATTTGGGATGTCAATTGCATTAACAATTTTGAAGGGGTGGTCATGGTCAAGAAAGGTAGAATGAGGAAAGTTAAAGGTAATTAGATGGTGGATATCTATAATAGTTTGCATTAATATTGATTTATTTATATATTATACTTATTTAACTTTTATTCATTTTTCATCAATTATTAATATTTATTCTAATTAGTAATTTTTATTCCTTTTTCATACACTTGGTCAAGAGTGGGATGTACTACATTTATACATCACAAACAATATTGATTGGATGAAGGTATGGGTAGATCTATGTATACAATGTAATGGTAGGTTATCATGGGAAAGGGTGGATACATTTCTTAAAGAATATCATCATAATAAAGATACCAATCTTACTCAGAGGGAAATTGATTTATCCTATGGTTTAAAAGATAAATAGGAAAGCATATTATTCACCCACATCATGTTTCCAGTTTTTTCCATTATATTAATCCATGTAGTGTATTTTGTTTTTTAATTTATACTAAGTCTAAATACTCTAATTGATTGATAATGCATTTTTTACATGTCGGTCATATTGCAGTTGACACGCCACAAGGCTATGTGGTACAATGGTCATAAATTTTTCATCAAAAATTTGAATGACATGAAAAAAACCTATGATTATGGGATAAATATTGTCTGTCAAGTCACTAATGTTTCCTCTAGAAGTGACAGGCACCTAATAATGTCTAAAAATGAATATTATGGGTATTTGGATGATATAATCGAGTGTGACTTTAAATCCTTCAAGTTAATTATGTTGGATGTCAAATGGTATAGGTTACAGATGAATGAAAATGATCCCAATTGAGCTATTATTGAGCATGCCAATGGATTTACCATGGTTAATACAAGGGCATTTGAGTAGAGTACAAAAACTTATTTTTTTCCTAGCTAATGTGAGCAAGTATTTTATTCATAGGTTTGAGGTAAAGCAAGTTGGTCGTACATTGCTAGATATTATCCAAGAAGAATCCTTATAAAGTAGAATGTACCAAAATAATATTACATTGAAGAATAGGAAGATACATAGGATCATGAGGTAGATGTATTTTCATATGAAGAAGTCAAAGAAGTTGATCCAGATGTAGATTAAAATGTTCTCGATGTTTATACTGATGATGATATTATCAAAAATGACATTGATGATGATGTTGATATGGCCAATCCTTTCAACATCGATTATGAACCATATGATACATATGTAGATTTGGATGAATATGAAGATGATCAATGATATTGTAAAAATGTCGAAATGTAGGAGGTATGTGATTATATCTTTTATATGATTTATTCTCTTAAAAGTATTTAGTTATATGGGCTAATCATTTTCATCGTTGTTATAATTTTCATCATCTAATAAAAATTATCATAATCCTCCTTCTCATCATCATCACCGTCATCAATGTCATAATTATCGTCATGGTTGTCATCATGATTGTCATATTAAGCATCGTCATCGTCGTCATTATCATCACCATAATCAACATTGTCATCTTCATCATCACCGTGATCATCATCATCTTCGTCGTCATCATCGTTGTCATCATCGATATTGCCATCATCATCATCATCATTTTCACAGTCGTCATCATCATTACCATTGTCATGATCATTGACATCATCATCATCGTCGTCATTTCTATGATCAACATCATATCACCATCATTGTCATCATCATGATCATTGTCATCATCATTGTCCTCATCGTTTTTTTCACCACGATAATCATCATTGTCGTTGTCCTACTCCTCCTCCTCCTCCTCACCGTCATCGTCATCATTTTCATTATCATCGTAGTCGTCATAATTTTCATTGTCATCGTAGTCATCATAATTTTCATTTACATCGTCATCGTCATCATCATTTTCATCACCATAATTAATCAACATTGTCATCGACATCGTCGTCATCATCATCATCATCATCATCATCATCATCATCATCATCATTTTCATCATCTTCATTGTCATCATCATCATCATTTTCATCATAATTATCATCATCATCATCATCATCGTTATCATCATTGTCATATTCATCATCATCATCGTCATTTCTATAACATCTCGTACTACTGATCACACTTATATTGACTTGTTCTTTGAGGACACTTGCATGCAAGTGATCAGAATATAGTGCATTATGATTTCATTTTGATTATGAGTTTTATATGATGTTGATGATGTATTGTGATTCATTATTACTTCAGATGTATATGTATTGACATATATTATTGACACATTTTCCTGAGTGCGCAGGAAACATGACAGGTTATGGATGCTGATGGAATTAATGGAATTCCTTGGACTCTGTATTGAGTTAGAGAGTGGATTTTATTTTGATAGAGTATTTAATTTTACGCACATGTGATATATGATTTATTATAGTATGATTTATGCATATGGATTATTGACATTTTTTTTATCAGTGGTTGGAGGCTTGATGATGCTTGCCAAAACGAATCACATAAGGAGTAAAAGGGTCATGCATACAAACCAAAAATTTGAGGGAGAGGTGTGACAACATCCCTGTCACGTTCTACTAACACTCCCACTGTGACTTGAAATATAGGTTAACAATTACCTAGTTCGAGAGGTACACAATCCCATGAGGGAAAACTGAGACAATCACTCATGAGGAAATCTAAGGGGTGCCCAATAAGGAGGAATATGTATTCCTTAAATTCCCTTAGTCTCTCACAAGGTCGACCGAATGGAGTGTTGACTCCAAGTATCAAAAAGACTTCAAAAACCAGTCAAAGGGGAGTGACACCCTTGGATCACGGAGGTGCGTCTTGAAGGGAACATTGTGAAATTAAAACATGAGTCAATAAATCTAGGTGGCCTAGAAAACATTGAAATGTTTAGACCTTGTCAAAATAAAAAAATTAATTAGTCAGTAAATTATAAGCTTAGAACCCTAACAAGAGTCTAAGCCTAGTATAAGACTAAGAAAGAAGTCTAAATTTAAATAAAGGACTAAATAAATTATGACACGAGTTAAAATATTTGAGAATATAATCAAACTCTAGGAAAAATGGGAATACAATTTAAAGGTTGGATAAAATGCACATGTGTGCTTGGAATTAATAAAGACATTTTTAAAATAGAAAGAAATAATAATATGAGAGAATAAGTGTAGACATAGAATAACATATTGAGTCAAACTAACACTAAGTATAACTAAAAGAAGAATCGTAATCCAAATCTAACTAAGATATAGTTAGGGTACACTCATTAAATGAAAAAGTGGGGAACAAAGGGACAACTAAGAGAAAAATAAGAACACATTGGGGAATGTGAGGGAAAATTGATTTTTAATTAAAATAAAAGGGCAATTACTTGTGCAAACTTGGGTAGAGTGAGACAAGTGTGTGGGTGAATAACCACTAATAAAATAATTAAAAAGTTGAATTAGTTGTGCAGGTGGACAAGTTTCATTGAGAATTTACCTATAAAAGAAATGGGGTAGAAGGGATAAGGGGCTCACTTTTCTTGGTACTATTAATCTACCAATTTTTTGCTGGATTGTGTTTTACTTGTGAGAGTTGGTATTCCAAGCTAGAAGAGAGTGGAAGCTCTTCCTTGTGAGGAAAACTTGGGTTTCTATTGTTACTGTTTTCTTGTGCGTGGCCCCTTTGTAGCTTGCTGGGTACGGGGGAAGAAGAGTAACCTTAACGTTGGTTGGGAGATACCGGTAAAGTCATTGGATTGGAAAGTGGAAAGGAGGACATTGCAGAGGTTTTCAGTTATAGATAATAATCAACTAAATTCTCCTTCAGGTCACGGTATTTTTATTATAACATAATATTTGATTTCAAGCGCACTGTTGTAACACAAGAGAAGAAAAGTTTTATTTATAATTTTATAAATGTATTGCAAAAATTCCATTGAATCTAGGTGCAAGTTACAATACTTAAATTCGACATGGTTGTATACGTCTAGATTAGTTTTATCTAACTTAAGTAACTGTTCTATATAGATTTATAAATTATATGTTATGTATGAACTATTGAAAGATGTGGGTCACATAGATTATTCTCAAAACCTATTGTTTGACACAAGTTTGTGTTATATATTGATGCAATATTGAAAATGAATTAATTGGTTATGGATTAATAAATTGCACAGAACGAACTAGATCGATACTTTTCCTTGCGATATCAATTAAATGCAATGATTTTATGCACAATATTAATAACAAAAAAAAATATTTCTAGGTTTTTTTTCCTTGTAGATATTGGTTATAAAAAATTTGTTCGTCGTTATCTCTTCTCGTAATCTAGTTTTAGATCAAAACTTTTGTGCGCTACATGCCTCATAATTTATGAAGTGGACTCCCAAGTTGTTTGACATTGTACACCTCATAGAAAGTAGTCATATCCAACACACATCCTTTATTTTTAACTTGAAGAATGATATTACACAAGTCAATGAGATTTATATTTTTAAGCTTAGCATGTGATAGTTTTTACACTTAGATGTTGTTTCACCCTTTTTCCCTTTGCTTGTCAATTTGAATAGCTGGCTTTATTTGTGAGCGACTTATGTGTCTCTTATCATCAATCAAGACTGGAATTCTTGTCAAAAATTAATTCTCTATTCCGGTTCTGAACTGATAGTTATGTTTAACCTATATGTTTTGGAGGATCCTTCCGAAATTCGGTGACAGATGTCACATGTCTCTTTGGAATGTTATTAAATTTCCAATTCGGATTTTAGTAAAAGATATAGGGATCCTTTAATTGGATTCCTTATGAAGGTGTCGACTCCAAAAATTTATGAATAGATATAATTGTTGTTAAACCTCGATATTTTATTAACTCTTAACAAATGTCTATGGGCACTTTAGTTTTAGTTGACAAGTGTCTCCAAGGGAGGTTGATCTAATATTTTCTTACTCAGGACATTGCTTATGCTCATAATTTTTGAGTCAGCTCATTCCTACTTGTATCGATACTCTTCAGTACAGAGTTGGGGTGAGGAGACCGATTAACCTTTTCATCCTATCTTATCATTAATCACCTTTCTGAAAATTTTTATTGCAGAATTATTATGAAGTCCTTATATTTTGATATTATTATTATCACATAAAAATTTTATCGGAACAACATGATAACGTAAGGTTAATATTACAGAATATTATGAAGTCCTTGTTTTTTTATTTTATTATTGCATTTAACATAACGATCATTATAAAGTGATGATGTTTAAGGTCGATCCTCAGACTTGTTGGGCTATGATATGCAATAACGTCGGTCCCATAATAATAATTCCATCTTTGGTATAATTAAGAATTTTAAGTATTAAAGTTGAATATTTTCCTTCAAAGTGACTATATGCTCCTAGCAAACTTTAATTATTGAATAAACATAAAATCGTCTGTGTATGGTAATATCCATGAATGTGGAGTTACTAATATAAAGGATTATATGATACTTGGAAATTTTAGGCTGTAATTCTTGAATTATGTAATAGGTGTTATGTTTTTTCCTTACATTATCATGACCACAGTCATTATAGTGAAGGCATTAAGTAAATATTTAGTAACGATAAGTCTCCTCTGTGCATCTCTAGACTTAATTTTGTGTATAACTTCCATTGTGATTAACATTGTTGCTAAGGAATTAATGGTATGGTGTCCTTAATTTTATTCTATATCATTTATTACTTATTAATGAACTAGTGCAGAATCTAAGTTCAATTATTGATCAAAAGTGTTATCATTGAAATTTCGTCCGCACATGGAGACAAGAACTCAGCATCGTCAAAACAATAATGAAGTCATTCATGGCACTGAATTAATTTCACAGCATTCCTAAAAGGTCAAAAACTATACAAAGTAACCAAAAATTGAAGAGCGCTTTACAGAAGTTGGGTGCGCGCGCATATGTGCGGAACAGGAACGTTCCATGCACGCATGCGCGCACAATGTGCAGATGTTGGCACAAAAACCCACGCACCTGCTAAAAGACGCATTTATTGAATTGGTTGGCCTCCTAACCACTTATGGATCATGTCCCAAGCCGATTTGACCCTCAAATCTGAGCTGAATCCGCATGGTAGGTTGGTCAAAGACCTAATAAATCCCTAAAGAGCCTCTCTTCACACTACAAAGGAGTTACATAATCACCCAATGCAATGCTATAAAAAGCCATGAAGAAACCTCATTTTCTCAAGGAATTTCATGTAATGTTATGCTGCCTAGATTGTTTTAAGGACTCAATCCTTGACAAGACCACTTTGGCACCATTTCATTGAGCAATCCACCTCTCCATTGAGTGGGTTTTCAAAGGAGTTCTTTCATCACCATTTTTATTTTTTCTCATTGTAAGGAGAGCAAGTTTGTGAGGGTCCAAGAGCCTTCCTTTGGAGGAAGAAGGGACTCATAGTCCCCTTTCTTCATTGTGCTTTGATTTCATCAATAGAT